>JAULJZ010193378.1:8177-20654 GCA_032270985.1 Heliamphora pulchella | reverse complement strand
AGATATATAAATTTATCTGTGTTCTTTACACGTGTTTTGACTAAAAAATAGATAAATTTATGTGTTCTTTATACATATTTTGAAAAGGTAGAAATAAATTTATATGTATTTTTTATACATGCTTACAATAAAACAGATAAATTTATCTGTTCAGTCACAACACCTTACACGTACTTTCAATAAGATAGATAAATTTATATGTATTCTCTATATATATTTTGAAAGTATAAATAAATTTATCTGTGTTCTTTATACGTGTATTTACAATAAAACAGATAAATTTATCTGTGATCTTTATAAGTGTTTAAAATAAAAATAGATAAATTTATTTGTATAGAGGGTATTTTTGTCCCAAAAAATCACACACGCATCAATAGAATACTTTGTGCATTAAAATTGTTATGAGGATGGACCTTACTCGTTAAAAAATATTATGTTAGACGAAAATCAGTAAACGGCCTATAAATTGGACTGTTCATTAATTTCTTTAAAAAAAAAAAATAATGTCTATTTATTTTTGTTACATAATTAGAGAGATCCCTATTTTTTATAATATTTATGGTGACGGAATTTAATAATCTAAACTATTTATATTTTAATTTTTTTGAAATTTTTATTTACCAAAAAATTGTGTTAATTGAACATAAGTAAACACATACTTAGATAACATTTTGACTCCATTTGTTTTGATATAAAATATTTTTTGATAAAATATTTTATTTATTTTTTATTGTTCAATTAACAAAAGTTAAGTAAAATAAATTTTTTAGTAAACTATTTTATATCATAAGATGAAATTATTTACTTTTAAATAAATTAGTAAGTTAATTTTTATTTTTTCAAAAAGACGTGTATTGAGTCTGACTCTTTCTAAATTTTTAGATTTTTTGTGTCGATTTATTAAATAAAGACACATAACTTAACGGAAGTTGTGACAACTATTTGAAATAGTATTTATAAGGCTTTTTTAATAGCTTCGTTTGTTTCTGGTGAAATCTTTTTACGGCAGTTCAAACATAAGATGAAAAATTCTTAAAAATAATTTTAAGGCTTTTTAAAGTTTTTTTTTATTTTTAATGAATTTTTTTCAACTATAGTCAAAATGCTCTACATTTAAATTCGTTTTATTATAATGAAAGAAAAGTAAAAAAACATCGACCCAAATTTTTTTTAAAAAAATCAGAAAAGTCAAAAAAACCCACAAAAAAGCCACAGAAAAAGACATCCCAAACAGTAATGAAGCTTGAGAAGGCATCGGACCAGATCCAAATACTTTTTATAACTTTATTGTAGAAAATATCTTGTTTTAATCCAACAATAAAAAAATTATTTCAGTAATATATATTTTACTAAAAAAATATTTTGCGTTGAAACTAACAGAATCTTAATCTAAAAAATAAACAAAAAGCTTTTTAGAGGATCAATGCGATTAAACAATCAAACTATATAGTTATTTATTTTTTATGAACTTAATTTTTTGTATATATAATTTTGTTATTTATTTTTACAACATGAATTATTTAAATTATTGTAGTGGCCCACCATAAACACCATATGACAGAAACAGATCTCCATTTCTTTAAGTAATGAAGAGATTCCTATTGATGGTGCTCAATCCTCCAAGATTCCTATTGAATTAAAAGGTATTATTATCTATAATATCTGTCGACTAATACATATAAATATTATTGATCATACTCAAAAGTCCTTGATTAATGCTAATAAAAAAGAAATAATTTTTAACTAAAAATAATTTGTATAATAAAATAGATCATACATTTTGGTACAAAGTTAATGGGCTAGATTTATTTTTAAAAAATATATTCTCTCTCCTCCTTCTACGGTTGAGATACATTTGATCCAAACATCTTACGATCAAGATTAGTTGTCAAAATCTTTATTTCCTCCTACCTTTATTTTTTTAACTTTTTTATAATATTGAAACTATCATTTTCATTTTGTTCTTTCAAATCTTTTTTACAAAAAATACACCCGTCTTTAATAAATGGCCAATTTTTTTTTATAGAAAGTAAATTTACTTTTCAAAATATAAAGATAATTTTTTAAATTCTACTTCATTGATAAAAATTAATAAAATAAAAATAAAAATCTAAAATTTTGTTTATATATATTCTTTATATTTTTAAAGTATCTGTTTATCGACAAAAATATTAATACAATCAAATTAATTTAATATTATTTATAATTTAAAATTATTTCCTAACTATTTTCATATTATTGAAATCATATAAGAAAGATTACTTGACATTTTTAATGCTAAATGACATTTATGTGCTTAAAATTTTTTTTCAGTACGTAAAATGCGTTGTGAGTAACTTAAATTATATGCATTTTAATTTACAATATTTCAGGATCGCTGTATTAAGGATTAGATTGAATATAAATTTATATTTAGACAAAAAAATAATGCCAACTTAATATATATCAACTAGAGAATTATTCGTGTTTAAAGACATTTTCAATATAATTTATTATTATTTTTATTTTATATTTTTTCTAAAATTTACGCATTTTAAATTATTGTTCAAAATTAATTTAATAATTCAATTATATTAAAAAGTATTTTTAGACATGGGTAATTCATAAGTTATATAATAATTTATACAACTTTAATTCCAGATAGGCAGCAAATTAATAAGTACGTTTTCTTTATATAATATTGTTGAGACACTATTTGTTTATGTTTTATTTAAATAATTGATTATAAGAGTATCTTCAACACGAATCTTTAAAATAGCTAGTCAAAGTACAATAAAATATATATTTTTAATTTTAGCTAATCACTTTTTTATCTATGAACGCCAACACTATTCTTTATTTTAATTTTATATTTAAACTAAGTTAACAAATTTTCAAAAGAAAAATGTGTAAAGCTATACTTTAGGTATTTTGCCATATTTTAAATTTTTAAAAATTGTAGAACTTTTAATTTTTAAAGTATTTTGTTTTTAATTTTTAATTTTTAATTTCTCTTTTCACTTTTTTATATTTATCTTTTGACCCATGTCAATTAAAAATGAAGATGAAAAAAAGGAGAAAAAACAAATAGGGGGTAATTTGGGCCTATTTCGCAACTCTAGTTTTTTAGTTTTTGGTTAAATACGTAAAAAAGCTAACATAATTCATTTTCTTTTAAAACAAGCTAAAAAGTCAAAAATTTAAATCAAAACACAAACTTCTAGAATATCCTATTTAAATTCCAACAACTTTCAAAGTACAATAATACTTATTATTTATAACTTATTTACTAACATTACCAACTATATGTAATTGTTGATATCAAATATATAAACGGATAAAATAAACTAATTTGAACATCAAAATTTCTATTGAGGGAGGAAACAACAGCATGAACTATTATAGGACTTAGAAATTGGGAATAATTTGTTGAACCAGAAAATGGCAAAACAATCGGTATTGATTCAAAAATTAGGGATAATGCGTCGATATTTCGTGGTATTGCTATTTCTGTCACCACCGACGATTTGAACGACAATGAAAGAGATGAAACTGTTCAAGATTCAGTCAGTCGTTCAAAGGAGACAAACAGTACCGTGTAAAAGGGAGGGAATGTGTGGCCAACAAACCACTTTGGCTGCCAAAAATAGCGAGCAAGATTCAATTTTTAAAAAAATATCAAGTGTTAATGCTCTAAATTGTAGCTGCTCTTTCATTATCAGGATGAGATGAGCCCATTAAAATTCCACCTTTTAGGCATGATGAATTGATGGGGACGGTTAAATCGAACTTTTTGGATTTTTGAAAAAGAAAACGCAGAAAAAACACTAATATAGCATGTTGGGAAAAAATAAAAAGCTAAAAACCTACAAAGCCAAGTCAAAATAATAATTTATAGAATGTTTTATTCAAACTTTCACTTCATTTTAAAACATAATAAGACATGTATTTGATATCATATTTACTTCTAATTCTAACTATATATAATTACTATAATCAACTATATTAAAAGATGATACAATTTAATTTTAAAAAATAAAAAAATTAACTTTTTATTCAATCAACCAACTTTAAAAAGATACTTTAAGAATTAATTTATCAAATAATCTACTTTGAATTTAATATAATTTTTTAATTAAAATATTAAAAAAATTAAACTAGTTATCAATTAAGCCCTTAGTGCCTGCTTGGGATGTTTAAAAAACTTAACTTTTAAAAGATTTAGCTTTTTAAAAAAAAATTAAAAAAAATTAAAAAAAATAAAATTATTTAGGATAATTTTTTATAATAACTTTTGTGCTTTTTTTCTTTTCATTAAAATATTTAAAATACTCTTATTTTTAACAACAAACATAAAAGTTACCGGGCCATGCTAATCATAACTACTACTAAGTAGGAAAGGGTTAATTGGCTAATAGTGACAAAAAAGTTTTTAATATCAATATATTTTTTAAGGTTGAGTTTATTATTTTTACATATATTAATATATTTTGTACAAATATTAATACATTATATGTAACATTTAATTTGTGTAATTAAATGTTATGTGATAGTTTACTTGTGTAGTATTATATTTGGGCAAGTATGTTTTATATATATGTATAACTAGTGGGCTTGATAACTTTTTAACAAGCTTTGTGGGACTTGTTTGTGTGCACGGAGGCCCAAAAAATTAAATTCAAAAATAATTTTAAATTTTAGTAATTTTTGAAATTATAAATTTATAAATGAATATAAAATTAAAATATTAATTTTGATATGGTGTGCATGCATATATGTGATTAAATACTGAATTAATTGTATTGAGAAAAGTAAACTAGACAAAATAATATATATTTATAAAAAATAATTAAATAAAAAGGCTAATTAAAATAATATTAAAATTAATACTATATTGGATAGAGTAGCAACTTATAGAAGAGTAACTTATTAAAACCTTAAAAAAAAAAAAAAAACAGTCACTTGGCAGATCACATGGTTGATGGTACATAGGTAACATCAATTATCATTTAACACGTCCTATTAATTATAAAATTTATGATAAATAAACATAAAAGTTACAGAGGTATGTCAATTATAATTATCGTTTAGTAGAAAGTGATTAATTAATTAATAAAAATAAAAAAAATTTAATATTAATATATTTTTTTAGATTGAGCTTATTATTTTCATAAATATTAATATATTTCACACAAATATTAATACATTATATGTGAGATTCAGTCCTATTTTAATTTGTCTAATTAAATGTTAGGTAATAGTTTACATGTGTGGTATTATATTTGAGCAAGTATGCTTTATATATATGTGCGGACAGTCGGCCCGGTAGCTTTTTAACAAGCTTTGTAAGACCCGCATGTGTGTGTGGAGGCCTAAAAAATTTAATTCGATAATAATTTTAAATTTCGATAATTTTTAAAAATATAAATTTATAAATTAATATAAAGTAAAAATATTAATTTTAATATGGTGTGCATGAATATATGTGAATTAAATACTGAAATATGAACCAATTGGATTGAACAAAGTGAACTAGTCAAAATAATATATATTTATAAAAAATAATTAAATAAAATGACCAATTAAAATAATATTAAAATCAATACTATATTGGATAGAGTAGCAACTTATGGAGGAGTCACTAATTAAAACACCAAAATAAAAAAAAGTCATCACTTGGCAGGTCACATGGTTTGTAAGGCCTGATTCCGTAATAATAAAAACCCGAGTAATTTTAATAAAAGCAAGAGTTTGATTTAAGAAAAACTGCTCAAGAGCTAATGTTCTTTGTTTGTAACTCCCAAAACAGTTCATTTATACTCTCGAAGAATAACCCAAATCATTCCATGAAAACCCCCTTTTTAAAACAAAATCAATAAAATGTCATCCAGTTGAGTCCGCTCGAGCGAACTCTTTATTGCTCGAACGGTGAGGTATCCGAGAGCATACTGCCCAAATGTTAGAAAATTTGGTTAAGTGTTGAAAAGTCACCAATTTTTTCCATCCTTTGAATATAGTATGAGATAGGAAAACATAAAAAGTAAAAACATACATTTGAGAATGAAACAACTTCCTTTTTAACCTGAAAACCCAGAATTAACTTCAAGATTATGATATACCATTCAAAAATTAAGAAATTCTACCCATCAACGAGCTCAACGCCCTCACATGCATACGAAGCATAAATATATGGCCGTAGGGCCTTACAACACGAGTATTCTAACCCAAAAACATTAAACTAGGTGCTCAAAATAAGAATTACATTTACATTTTTATTTTTTAAAAGATGCTATCAAAGAATATGTAATTCTATGAATCTACTCAAAAAAGGTCCCGCAACCATCTACCTTACTTCACCACTTTCTTCCCGCTATCACCTGAAATATTGTTAAACAACGTGAGCCGAGGCTTATAGAAAAAATATCAACGATGAATGTATGCATGATATGCGAGGATAATTATATGAATGCAGAATAAGTTTAAGCCCAAAACCAAGTTCATTGTTCCACCAAATCCTCATTCACATAACCAATTTTCTTTTTTTACCACAAAGAAATCAATACACGCTGTATTTAATCTTCCAGTTCCATTATCCCAACCCAACACGGTTACCATGTCTCCCAATTTCATTTCATTTTCAATCCACAACCATTATAAAGATGTCCCGGTTCTCAAATACATCAATTATGTCAAGTGGTTTTACCAACTCAATTTCATTCATTGATTTAATTAAGTACCAAAGTCAGACGACGCCTATAGACCCAGGCGTATTTTTCACTAAAAGGCCACGCGAGGCATAATAGATAAATATCCATTCTATAGCCCGACGTGGAGAGCACACATTTTTAGTTTTCCTTAGAACCATCAATGGGTGAGCCACCCAAGAGCACGCTTTTACGGGAATTAACCCGAAGGAAGGGCCTACTTTACATTGTACAAGTTTTCGATCTTTCACTGAGGAGCAACTTGTGCCCAAACTTAAACATTCATTTCGATCATACGGTACTTTAGTTATATCATTTTCATTTAACAACCAATACGAGTTCAATCGTCACCCAATTCCACTCGCCAACCTAAGCCCCTTATGATTTAAAGTTCAACCATCATATAAATTCTCATAATTCATATATTCAATTACAAGAGCTTAACACCTCAAGTTAACTTTTCATATGATTTAAATCCACGATTTATCGATTTTACACAAAACCCTCAACTAACACCCACCATCCTCACGTATCATTAAACTCATTTGAGATATATATACAATATGTTAATACAATCCCTATTTGTCCAATCCTTTTATCCATTTCATCGTATAGCTCCCTTTGCCCCAAAAGTCCCAATTTTCAAGGTTTTAATCTCAAATCCAAATCCTTACCCATCATTTTTCAATCATGATCATATCCAATAACAACAAGAAGATAGAACCATGTTAAACCATCCATAAAACTAAGAATTAACATCATTTAACAACAAACCTTAACCTAAGGTTTCAAAATCACCATTTTTATACATTTATATTCATGTAATCAAAATACAACTCATATCACATAGATATTCAAGTATAGTCATAGATCCTACCTTTTCGAAGCTTTAACACCAAGAGAACACCTCTAGCAAGTTCCAATCACAAGAATCTCCAACCAAGTGGTGAGAAAGAAGCCTCTATTGCCAAGCTCAAGCCTCCAACGGGTATTTCACCGAGAGGGGAGCAAGAAATCACCACCAAGTGAGGCAAAGAGAGCCCCAAGAACCCTCCAAACCCATCCTAGCTCTCAACCTCTATTCTAGAGAGAGAGAAAGGAAAGAAAGAATGAGAGAAAGAGTCAACCCGCGATTTTAAAAAGTCTGCTCGTCGACAGTCCGCTTAAGCAGACTCTCCACAGCTTGAGCGGTCATCGCTGGGTGAAAATCTGAACAAAAAATGCAAAGTTAGATCACAACATAAGCCGAATATCCCGCAACGCCATTCTCATGCATCACACAACATACAATCATTGTTAGCCAACGTTATCATGCTTAAGTTTTAATTTTTTTACACATGCGTCACATGTTTAACCGTTTTTCCACCACGCTTATCATAACTCGTTTTCATTCATTCTAAAAAATAATAAGGGACCGGGTCCCTACAACCTCTCCCACTTAGAAGATTTCGTCTCCGAAATTACATGTGCATCATGAATTAAACAACTCGGGGTATGCCTTACGGACTTCCGACTTTCTTTCCCACGTGGCTTCTTCAACGCTGTGATAAAGCCATAACACTTTCACATACTCAATTGTTCTCCTTCGCAGGACTTGTTTTTTGTTATCGAGAATTCTCACTAGTTTCTCCTCGTAGGTAACATCATCTTCTACTCTCAATTCTATCCAATCCAAAACATAAGATGGGTTCAGTTCGTGCTTGTGCAACATGGATATGTGAAAAACATTATGTACGGAGGCTAGATGTGGTGGCAAGGCAGGGTGATAGGCTACCTCTCCAATCCTATCAAGGATCTCAAACAGCCCAATAAAACGCGGTGATAACTTTCTAGTTTTCCCAAATCTCAATAAACCATTTCGTGGCAAAATCTTCAAGAACACGCGGTCTCCCATCTTGAATGCCAGCGGTCTCCTTCTCTTATCTGCATAGTTCTTTTGACAATTTTGAGCAGCCACTAAACGCTTATGGATCGCGATGATCTTCTCTATGGTTTCGTGCACAAGCTTGGGCCCTAGCACAACCGTCTCTCCTACGTCGGTTCAACATACAAGTGACCTACAGGGTCTACCATGTAATGCCTCATAGGGTGCCGTTTCAATGCTCGATTGGTAACTGCTATTGTAGGCAAATTCTACCAACGACACATGGTCCTCCCATGACCCACGAAAGTCTAGAATGCACGCTCGTAATATATCTTCGAGTATCTGGATGGTGTGCTCCGATTGGCCATCAGCCTGTGGATGAAAATAAGTACTAAGAAGCAAGCTCGTCCCCATAGCGAACTACAAACTCTATAAAAAATGTGACGTGAAAGGAGGATCTCGGTCTTAGACAATAGAAATCAGCACTCCGTGGAGTTTGAAAATCTCACTCACATAAAGCTTGCTAAGCTTATCAATAGAATTCGTCATGCAAATAGGAATGAAGTGCGCGAACTTAGTTAACCTATCCACCACAACCCACACGGCATCATGCCCCTTCGGGGACCTCGGAAGACCTGAAACAAAATCTATAGTGATATTTTCCATTTTCACTCTGACACAGGCAATGGCTGCAATTGACCCGTTGGTTTTTGATGTTCGGCCTTCACCTGCTGGTAATTAAGGCAACGCAAGACGAAAAGTGCAACATCTTTCTTCATACCCCTCCACCAAAATTGTCTATGTATGTCATGATACAACTTGGTGCCACCCGAATGCACCGCTAAGTGTGAATAATGGAACTCACGAAACACGTCCCCACGACATGACTCCGGCACAAAGATCCTCCCCGCAAATCTCAAACTCTGATTGGAGTGGATAGTTCACTCCTTGGCATCCTTACCACTCAAGACTCGCTCCCAAAACATTAAGCTCTTTGCATCGGATCGCTGTGTCTCTACAATGCGGTGACCAAGGGTGGGTTGAGAAACAACTGAGAATAAGGTAATGCGATCACTGAACTCACCCAACTGAAGGTCATACTCGTCGAATTTTCCAAGCATACTCCACTCCCTAACGGCTATGTGAGCTAGCGAGCTCAAAGACTTTCGACTAAGGGCGTTGGCCACCACATTGGCTTTGCCCAGATGATACTGTAGATTGAAATCATAATCTCTTAAGAACTTCATCCATTTCCTCGGGCATAAATTCAAATATTTCTGTGAGAATAAATACTTTAAGCTCTTATGATCCGAGAACACTTCAAAACATTCTCCATACAAGTAGTGCCTCTAGGTCTTTAGAGCAAAGACTACTGTCGCGAGTTCCAGATCATGTGTAGGGTAGTTATTCTCATGAATTTTTAACCGTCTCGACCCATAGGCCACCACCTTGTCTTATTGCATCAACACCCAACCTAATCCTTCGTGCGACGCATAGCCGTAAATGGCTTAGCCGAGTCCTCTCTCTCGGACGATCAAAATAGGTGCACTGGTCAACCTCGTCTTTAGCGTTTGAAAGGAGAGCTCACAACTGTCGTTCCATACTAACTTGATTCCCTTCCTCGTAAGGTGCGTCATAGGCGCTGCAAGCCTAGAGAAGTCTTTCATGAACCGATAGTAGTAACCCGGTAATCCTAAGAAACTCTGATTCTCGAATAAATTTTTCAGTCTCTTCTATCCCTTCATGGCTTCTATCTTATAAGAATCTATCGTTACTCCATCTCCCGAAACTAAATGTCCCAAAAACTTCCCCTCGAGCAACAAAAACTCACATTTGTCGTACTTGGCATAGAACCGATATTTTCATAACAAGTGTAGGGTAATCTAAAGATGCTCCTCGTGTGCCTCCTCTGATGACGAATAAATCAGAATATCATCCATGACCACTACCATGAATCAATCAAGATAAGAGTAATAGATACGATTTATAAGATCCATGAACATCGCCGGCGCGTTAATCAATCCAAAAGACATGACTAAAAACTCGAAATGCCCATAAGGGGTACAAAAAGCCATCTTCAGAATGTCTGCCTCCTTGACTCGCAACTGATGATAACCCGATCTTAAGTCGATATTTGAAAAATAACACGAACCCTTCAATTAGTCAAACAAATCATCGATACAAGGTATAGGGTACTTGTTTTTAACGGTTACATAATTCAACTTACGATAATCGATACAAAGGCATAACGACCCATCTTTCTTCTTCGTAAATAACGCCGGAGCTTCCCAAGGAGACACACTAGGGCAAATAAAACCCATGTCCAACAACTCTTGAACCTGCACCTTCAACTCTAATAACTCGACCGGTGCAAAATGATATGAAGGCATAGAAATGGGGACTGTCCCCGGAATGAGGTCTATAGAGAAATCAAATTTTTACCGTGGAAAAAGCTTAAATAAGTGGTCCGAAAACAAGTCTAGAAACTCACAAACAATGGGAGAAAGCTCTCCCCGAGTACAATCAATCTCACCCGTCGACAAGGCAGAGAAAAGAAGGTTAAGGCTAGCACGGCTCTGTGAACCAAGAGGTCTAAGCACTAAGCCGTCATCCCGATCACTCACGAGGTAAAAGGATTCTCCCTCTGGTGTGCAAACAAATACTCGTCGCCGGTCACAATCAATGAAGGTGCGAAAGGTGGTCAACCAATCCATTCCTAGGATAATGTCAAATGAGGCCATGTCGAGCATGATGAAATCAAACATTAAACGGTGGTCAGCAATCTCCATTTCATAGGCTCTACAATCACGTCTCAATAAGGTAGTCTCACTAATCGGCGTCGCTACACATAAGGCGCTACCCAACACGTTTACCTCTAACCCCAATGTAGATGCAAATGCGGATGAGATGAATAGATGTGATGCTCCAGTGTTAACAACACTACTGGCCTATGAACGATACACTAAGAAGGTACCTCAAATGATTGACGGACTAGCTGTAGCGTCTGCACTGTGGGTGCTGCTAAACAGATGGGCTTCATGAGAGCGTACACTCGTCATTGGTTCTGCCCACTGTCCCTCCTAATCCTCGGCTGCCTCACAAACTGGGCTGAGATAGCTCTCTCCATTGCCCTTGCTGACTGTACTCCTAATTGCTGCTGCGATTAGCCATAACCATGTCGTCCCTAAGATGTCTACCCTAGTGTGCAGGAAAATAGGGCCCTTCCTGAGTCTGGCTCTGCTTTTGCTGTCCTCTTAGCTGACAATCCCTAGCACGATGCCCCGACTATTTACATGTATAACACACAATCTCCCGGCGCTTAGAACGCCCTAACGAACCCATAGAGGGTGGGGGAGTCTATCGTGGCTATGGATGAGATACCATAGGGTAAGAACCTGAACCCCCCGACTTCTGTCTCTTTACCTGACGCCCCTCGGATTGTGCCCCAGAAGCTTCTTGATGTGATTTGCTCTCCTTTAGCTTGTGGCTCTCCGCCATTACATTCTCAACCCTGATAGCGGCCTCCACAAGCTTTGTGTAGACCTGAAAATCCAATGCCGTAATCCTATCTTTGATCGAGGGCCGAAGGCCCCTCTCAAACTGCTTGGTGCGTAACTCCTCCGTTGCCACCATTTCGGGTGCAAAGCACGACAGATTCACAAACTTGACCTCGTACTGGACCACAGTAAGGTTCCCATGATTAAGGGAGAGAAACTCCTCCTCGTATGTATCTCTCGACGACCCCGAAAAATACTTTTCCAAAGTGACCGTAGTAAAAGTGGTCTACGTGCCACTACAGTAGTCTTGGTAAACTTCTAAAACTCTCTAGTATCTTCTCGAAGTTGGAACGCTGCCAATCTCACCCTCAACTCATCCTCCCCGATCTTTAGGGTGTCAAAGATCGTTGTGGTTACTTTCAACTACGTAGTA
>JAULJZ010193367.1:0-20654 GCA_032270985.1 Heliamphora pulchella | reverse complement strand
GTGATAAGTACTAATATTCTGACGCCATTTATGTCTCTTACTAAATTAGTAAATGGTCCTAATCCACTTCACAATCGGCAACTACTTTCGAAGCCAAAGCACTGTTCTTCCGAGAGTGCTCTTCATTAACGTCGCGCACGTTAGGGTTTACCCGAAAGCAAAAACGAAGAAGGGTCTTGATTCGTGATTGATTAGATGCTGTTCGCATCGAGGTTCGATCTGTAAGTTCTCTTGGATTTCGACGTTCTTTGGGTAGATTTCAATTCCTCAGTTTATTTACCTTTAATTCATTTTCTTAGCAAGCAAGCAAGCAGTGAATTTAGGGCTCTATGCTTGAATTCCTTTGTCCTTGCTGTTTTGTTGCGTTTACTTACGGCTTCGATCGTGCGTAGTTTTGTCTATTGATGTACTTTCTGGCACTGTAATGAACGAGAGTTGTGAATTGTCAGATGCCGTTTGTTTACTTCGTTTGATTTTTTGGGGCCAGGTTTTGTGAGAGGTGATTGTAAAGATGTCAAGACCAATGTTGCTTGTTTTCCTGTTGCTTATACTGATAATTACCTCTCAATTTGAGTGGAAGCAACAACTTGTGAATGATATTGATGCGACCCCTAGTGTATCTCAGAAGCAACAGCAAATTTCCAAGCGGGAAGAAGCTGTCAAAGAGAAGGTAATCAAATCTCCCATCCCCAATTATTCACTTCATTGATGTGATATTTTATTGAGTTCATTTTTTTTAAATCTTGTTATTGGGTTTTGGGTAGTTACACATGTTTAACTATGAAAACCCAACTTCACCAACATAAATGAATAAATAAATCTGAAAATAAAGTAAATAAAGAGATTTGAATACCCAGGTCTTGGCATTCTATTCATGCTACAGTATCTATGGGCATGTTCATGTTTAGCAGAACTTAGAATTACGAAACTACCCTTTAATTAGAAAAAGGATGACAAACATAAATCTATGCACCAATGTACTAATATAAACGGAACATAAAATCAAGGCTCAAGTTATCTGTAGTCTTCATTAGTGGATGCCTTCACGTGCTCCATGTTTTGGATAATGTTTGAAATATGTATTTAACTGATAGAACGGTTTTGAAATGTAGTAATTGATGAGTTAAAGGATGGAATCTGGAGCGTAGTTGCAAGAATCGCTTATTGAGGGTGATGATTTTTCTTTTAACCAATTTGCAGTTCAAATCAAGAAATTGGATAAAACGCTGTGACATCAATTTTAGAAAAATTAACTCGAGTTTATTCGTTTTATCTGTATATTGAAAATACTTGTTTATATATATATATATATATATATATATATATATAAAGAATAGAAAATGAAACTTGCAATTAGCCCCTGTCTCCAATATTTTTTTAATATTCTATGTATACCTTACTGCTATACAAAAAAAAAAAAAAAAGAACATTTCGTTCAACTTAATTTTATATTTATTTGTACCGAGTACATAAACATTGCCCAAGGCACTCCAAACTTTCCTCTTATACGTCCCCTTGCTCCCTTGTCCTCGTATATGCATGCCTTCTCGGTTCTACTTTCGCTCCCCACTTTGTCCAACTAGGATTTGGAGTGCGTATCCTAGCAATCCCCATTTTTTATGTGGCGCAGGGTTTTGGTAACAGAGAAAATGGCCTTAGTGGTTTGGTTGTTTGTGACAATTACTCGTTAACAAAGAAGTTTGTACACTTCAAAAAGTGGTATAAGAAGATTTGAATGTAGTGGAAATAAAAAATAACTGGGCAGAAATTTAGAAGATGATGAAAAGAGAGACAGAAAGAATACGCATGTAGAGAGTGAATATTTAGGGTTCTCTGCCTTAGCCCTTTGTATTTATACTAGTGATTCTATTCTAGACTACAAAAAATACATTTCTCTCTATGGAAGGGCAAAACAAAAGAATTTGTCATATTCAACAAGAACTGCAGGATGAGGTATTGAGGACAATATGGTCCCATGATTGAACTACTATTCTTTAGTTTAAACCTAGTTTTAGGATCTTTTATCTTGATCATATGAACATGGTAATCATATTTGTTTCAATGCTACTAGTTGTCGTGATCTTTCAAGACTAGTGCCTTGGGATGTGACGAGTCTTAACGACCCAGACAAAACACAATCATCAATGTTGTAGTGTACAAATGGAAAGGTTTGATCATCTATATTTAGAAATGAAGGAGGAGGACATTGAACAAGGCAATCTTCAACACTGTGTAGGGCGTTGGATGGGTAGACTACTAGGCTTTGTAGGGGCAGTACTGGAGTAGGTGAGTAGGTGGTATGGTTACTGTTGATATTTTCTCAGTTTCATATTTAGTGAAGAATATATATGATGATCTTCATTCTGCTTTCTTTTCAATTTACAAGCCTTAAGGGAATGAAGATAGAATATGATTGTGGAGAAAGTTGTTGGCAGGGTGGGTTGCTTGAAATTGTCCTTGGTTCACTGGGGTGACCACAAGATTATTATATTTTATGATGAAAGGTTGGTTGTGATTACCTGTCGTTATATCTTAGATTTCTTTGATTTCGTCACAATTGAGGGCTTGATGGACTTTGCCCTTGGAAAGACAGGTTGACTTGGTGTAAATATGGGAAATCCTCTTCCATATCTTGAATGGATAGAATTATGATATAATCTGTTTGGGAGGATCATTTACAAAGGATTGTGCAATATTGGATTTCAAGACTAGTGTTGAATCATATTCCCGTGCTTCTAGACTATGGAGAGGCTTTGGTAGGGAAATACTCCATTTTGCTTTAAGAACTTGTAATTGAGGGATCTCGCTTTGTGGAGATGGTTGGCTCGTAGGGCAACTGTTGTGTGGGTTACCATGCTTTTTGTTCATTGAATTTGTTAATGGATATGTAAAGACATTGAACCAGAAGGTCTTTCGAAGAATTGATATTAAGATAGCTAGATTTTAGAGGATACAAGATGTTAAATGTCAAGGAGGGCGAGGAGGGGAGGGCGCTTGGGTTCACCAGAAAGTTTGGGTGGGAAAGCTTATGATCTTAGATGTAATATCTGTTCTGCACCAATGTGGGATGGAAATCAGGGTTATGTTCATTTGTGTTTTGTAAAAAAAAAAGAATTTTTTTTTCAAAATAGATTTGGGAATTATTTTTGAAATATGCTTGGTGTATGTTTTTTGAAACTTTAGTTTTTTGTTTTATGAAAATATTGAAATAAATAATGATAAATTTTAAGTGTGACGTCATATCTTTGTATTGAAAATTTAAAAATTGAAAAAATTAAACCAAACAATAATTTAAAACAAACTTGCTCCAAAAACTATTTGAACGTGCCCCTACATATTATGTAAGGATACGCCATCTGCCACTAAACTAGTTTGAGGTTAAGTTTTTGAGCTCAGAGCCTGGTTGAGATAGCTTTTAAGCTTAACTTTTAAGAGGTTTAACTTTTTTGAAAAAAAGAGGAATAAAAAAAAAGTGAGTGTTTGAGATAATTTGAAAAAGTAGATGTTAGAAGAAAAAAAAGAGAAAGAAAATAGATTTGGCTTTTTGAGTTATCTCGAAAGCTGTGCAACACTTTTAAACCAAACGAATCGGCTTAAAAGCTGGGCTTTTTAAAAAAAGCCAGCTGCACTTTTGATCCCAAACAGGCCCTTAGTTTGTAGGTCCACTTTTACAGGTTATTGGACTAACAAATAGGGGTGAAAGAATAACCGAACAAACTGATGAAATCGACCGTATTGAACCAAACTGATCGAAACCGATCAGTTTTATCATGATATTTGATCAGTTCGGTTTTGTTAAAGTAAAAACCGTAAGTTTTAATTCTGCCCGGTTTGCCAAATTACTAAACCGAACAAACCGAAACCTACCGATTGGTCATTATTGTGCATAGGTTTTTGCACCCTTCCCTAATCTAATTTCATTTCCATTAATGACTTTCATGGCATCTCTCACATCTGTTGCATGCAGCTCACCCCTCTTACACCCCCTCTCTCTCCAATTATTCAACTATGTGTGTTGATGTTTATGTTCTAAGATTTCATGGTTAATAGTTATGAGTGTATTGTTGCAGGGGAGAAATAGATTTTTCATGCATATATATATATATATATATATATATATATATATATATGTATGTATGCATACCTATATTGCATATACGTACAGGTTTTTCATGTATTGCATACATTGCTATATATATGTAGACACATAACAGGTTCTTCATTTGTAAATCAAAAAACCGAATCGAATTAAACCGATATATTGCATATTGATTGTGCTTGGTGGATCAATTGATTTGGTCAGTTTCGGTCCACAATTCTACAAAACTGAGATGTTCGGTTCAGTGAAAATTTTCCTTTCTACCCTGACCAAAGCAAAACCGATTTCACCCCTACTAACAAATGTTATTGGGGTAACAAATGGTTAGTTGTTACAAATGGCATCAGGCTGACCGTGATCCCTCAACGGATTTTTTGGCGGTGTGGTGGAGTAGAGGCCTTGGATAGTGCATCATGGGCTCGCCTGTGGGCTGTTTTGTGGTCACATATGGCATACTATCTATATCAACTAGTTGGGGAAAACTAAAAAGTTACGGAGCTTAAGTGTTTGGGTTAAGTTGGTAGTCCACTTTCATATTCTTGGGTTGTTACAGGGTAGGTTGGTTCGAAACAAAAATCAATGGTGGTCTACATTAAGGGGATTGAAGCGCTAGTTTTTTCACATTATGGCAAATGCTTATAGAGGATCGAATAACATTTGGTGCCTTATCATTGATGGGTAGGAGAAGCATGTAGAGCACGAAATTTTAAAGGGTATTGTAGATATTTAAGCTAGGCTTACCAAGGCCTAATATTTGTAGGGCTGGTTCTCAGGTGTGCGTGACCTTTTTCTTGTCAATGGTACTTCCTTTATTTGGCAATTTTGAGGAGGAAGTTGTGGTGGCTAAGGTGTGTGTTTTTATTCTTTGATGTTGTTTGTGTGTTTTGACTTTTGCCTGTCAATCTTGCTATAAGTGGACTCTCTTCAAAGTGGGGTCTTGGACATCATGCACATTTTCTGCTGGGTCTTGGGGTGTAGAGTTTTCTGTTGGTTTTTCTGTTCTCGTGGGGGAGATTGGCGCATCTATAAGTTGAGAGTGTGAAATATTTCCTACGTCGTATTGGGGCATGACTCTTGGATCTTCATTCAAAGCCAAAGCAGCGTGTTATGGGGTGAATGAGAGAGTTGAGACTGGAGAGGAGACTTGCTTCGTGTAAGAGACAATGCTTATCTAAAGAGGGTAGATTGATGACGATGTTCATGAAAATCAATCTTAGTCTTCTCACATGCTTGATGTCTATATTCACATCCCTTGTTCTGGGTTTAGGAAACAGGAAAGATAGCAGAAAGACTGTCTATGGGAGGATCTATGGGAGGATTAGAGGAGGAATATAATATCATTTGGTGGACTCAAATTTGGTGTGCCTACCTGTCAAGAGGGGAGACTTGGGGGTTCACTAATTAGTGGTGTTTAACTGTGCATTGTTGGGCAAATGGCTTTGGAGGTTAGAGGTTATCTTTGGAGAATTACTATTTGTGTAGGTAAGTGGTGGAAGGTAAGTTCTGGGGGAGACGGGGGGTAATCAATCCACCCGTTTAGTGGTTGGGCCTTATGGGGGGAAGGGTTATGGAAAGAAATTGAGGTATGAGAAGAATTTCCCAAGAGAATTCTCTTGCATAAATTTCTCTTTGATGATGTGGGATGGTGTGGAATCCTTTTATTTCATAGGATTGGAAAATTGAATCTTTGGAGGCATTATTTGGATTGCTATTTGGCACAAAGACTCGTCAAGGTTAAGAGTACGAAGTGCCTCTGAGAATGGAGTTATTTCAATGCATTCTTTTTACCAGGAGTTGAGTAATGGTGCAGGTTCCTTTCATGCTTGAGAGGCATTTGGAGAAGTAGGACTACTGCTTGGGTTGTTTTCTTTGCATGGATAGCTGCTTGAAAGGCCATCATTGACCATTGGTAACCTTAGGAAGGGAAGCATAGCGTTGATTGATTGGTATTGCAAGGGGAAATACCAGCCGTGGAATGAAGTGGCCATGGAATAATGGGACTTGGTTTGTTCAGTTTTTGGTATTGTATGGCTTATTTCGTGTTTAGTGCGAGAGCTTCTAGCTTGTGTGGGCTCTTGTTGCCATAGGAGATCAAAGCTTGGATACGAAGAATTGGCAAATGATAGCCTTGGCGTTTGTGGACAGTTAGGGCAGAGCAAAATGGGAAAATGTTGAGTTGTCTTTAATAGTCTCAACTCTACTTTTTTCTCTAATATTTTGGTCGAGAGAACTTCCCTTTCTCTATTTCGTGTTTTGTGCAATTGTAGGAGATTTGAACTGTGGTAATATAGCTTTCAGTCTTTGGCGACTTGTGGTTGTATAATTCCATGATTTTGGCGTTTTGAGTGTGCAAGGTTTTCCCTTTAAGACGTTTATACTCTGCTTTTAAGTAACCACGCCTCCCCTACTTTCTTACCTCTTTTGCTTTAGATCAGTATATGTTCTTTTCTATTACGTATTAGGACTTGGGTTTCATCAAAAAAGATTAATTCTATTCAAAGTTATGTAGCTTCAAAGTTAACTAAAAACCATGTTAAAAAAGTTGGTTCATTTAAGTAACCACGTCTCTAACCTTTTTAGTTGGTGCTTTTTTAGTTTTCTTTATTATTTTGTTGATTCATTTTACATCTGTTGTAAAGATATCTATATTCCCTTATTTTTTCCTCCTAAGAAGTAGAAGCTTACCATCTGTATTTAGTCCAACGTTTTATTTTAAGGGGGTTTCAGCCAAAGGTCCAAACAAATAAGTTTTAACGCGCAAGATTTATCAACAAAAATTTTAACGTACAAGGTTCAATTGCGTAATTTCTTCCGAAAATACCCTATAAACAGATAAATTTATTTATTTTGCATAACAAAGGGATAAATTTATCTATTTGATATTTATCTGTTTAATATGCAAACAGATATGAACATAAACAATACAAACAGATAAATTTATCTGTTTGCATATTTATGCCTAACAGATAAATTTATCTGTTTGTATATGAGCACAGATAATGCAAACAGATAAATTTATCTTTATTTTTTTTACATGTTTTGAAAATGCATAAATAAATTTATTTGTGTTCTTTATGCGTGCTTTCAATAAAAGACAGATAAATTTATCTGTGTCTTTATACATATTTTGAAAAAGTATAGATAAATTTATCTATGTTTTTTATACGTACTTTCAATAAAACAGATAAATTTATCTGTGTTCTTTACATGCGCTTTCAATAAAAGACAGATAAATTTATCTGTATTCTTTATACATATTTTGAAAAGGTACAGATAATTTATCTGTTCTAGGGTATTTTTGTCCCAAAAGAACTTTATGCGTTAAAAATTTTATGCGGATGGACCTTACTCGTTAAATTTTTTTATGCTGGATGAAAAAATAATAAACGACCTATAAATTGGACTGTTCACTAATTTTCCGTTATTTTAAAGGGCTACTTAATACAGTGATTAAAATCGAATCTGATATGTGAAAACCTTGAATTTACAGAATACATGGGCTTTAATTGGGTGAGTTTGGGTAAGTATATTTTTCATGCTAAGCATTAGGTTCCAAAATTGGACAATATGTCATATGTTGCAACAAAAAAGTTCTCCGTAAGTTATAGATATTGGAGTTGGTGTAGATTTAGGTAAGGAAATATTCGTTTGATCTCTTGTTCTAATCTCTTGTTCTAAGGGATGCGCCTGGTAGAAAAGTGAGAAAAGAGAAAATGATCTATTATTCCAATAAAAGACGTAAACACAAAAGTTGAGTTACATCAATATATAGAGCAAAACACTACTTAGTCTTATAAAGACAAAACTACCCTTGAGCTAATATACACAACTAAAACACCAAAAATAATATTACATAATCTCACACTCCCCTTTAAACTCATGATATGAGCTAGGGGACCATTGAGAGTTTGCTAAGTAAGAATCGAAAACGAGAAAAAGTGTTTTGAGTCTTTGTGAAGAAGTCACCAGTCTGTAAGGAATAGAAGACATACAGTAGATCGATAGTACCCATTGGGAGATATTGACGAACAAAGTGACAATCAATTTCGATATACTTTGTAATTTCATGAAAAACGAAGTTGGGAGCAACTTACATGGCACTCTTATTGTCACAATAAAGAGAAGTAGAAGGAAAAAGGAGAGACGTCCAAATTTGAGAGTAGCCATCGGAGCCGAACAATTTTAGCTATAGCATGAGCCATAGATATTTAGCTTCAGTAGTAGAATAAGCAATAATACTGTTTCTTGTTCTTCCAGAAAATGAGAGTCGCTAAATAACACATAAACCAACTAGTGGTGGATTTGCGATCAGACATATCGCCATCTCAATCAGTATCATCATAAGCCCGAAGAGTCTGAGAGGAAATGGAAGAGAACAATAAACTCTGAAATATAGTGCCACGAACATAGCGGAAGATGCGTAACAAAGCAGCCTAATGAGTGGAGCGAAAAGCATAGACAAATTGAGTAACGACATGACCTGCATATTCAATATGAGGACGAATCATAGGATGATAGACTAAACACCCAACTACCTCTGAATAGACGGTAGGATGCTCAAGGAGAATGCCACTAGAAGGAGAAAACTTGACATGTAACTTAATGGGAGTGCCAACAGCCTTCTCATCAGTGAGGGAGACACTATGAATTACCTCGTTAGCATATTTAGGTTAATATAAGAGAGAGCTCTTAGGTGAAGAATCAACCTCTATACCAATATAATATTGAAGAGGATCTAAATATTTCACTTCAAACTCATGAAACAAATAATGTTTTACTTCAGAGATAGCAGCAAAATCAGAACCAATGATGTTTAGATCATCCAACTGATCCATGTATTGATAGCAAACTAATAATCCAAGTAGCAGTGTGGCGGAGATAATCCAAGCAGTAGTGTAGAATCATTAGTAATAGGATTAAAGCCACTCTGAGTAACAGTAGATTGAAAATGCTCATACCTGGCACAAAGAGATTGCTTCAAACCATAAAGAACATGATGAAGATGACATACAGAGCCAATGGAATGAGGGAGATCCAGAGGAAGGCTCATATAGACTTCCTCATGAAGATGTTCATTGAGGAAATCATTTTTGACATCTAGTTGGAAAAGATGCCATTGACGAACTACGACAAACAAAAATCAAAGTACGAATTGTAGTTATCTTAGCCACATGACCAAATGTTTGTACAATCAATCTCATACTCTTGAGAAAAACTTTTTGCAACTAATCTGAACTTATAGCACTCTAGAGAACCATTAGAATGAGCTTTAGCTATATAAATCCACTTACATCTAATGAGATTTTACTGGCAAACAATGGAACCAACTTCCAAGTACATGTTTTTTGAACAGCAGTTAATTTATCTTGCAGTGCATTGGTCCAATTGGGACAAGTACATGCTTTTTATAGGAATGAGACTCAAAATAAGCATGAATAGCAAACATAAAATAGGTATTAGAAAAACTAAGTCTTATCGGTGGCGTACGAGTACGTAAAGGGTACTACTATTATGAGAATTAGGATCCACAGAGGCCAATGAAAATGTGTCAAAGCTGGTTGATATGAGCTAAGGTGGGGCCTGCCAGTGACAATAAACTAACGAAAGAGATGGAACAACATAAGAATGAAATGTATGAGGAAGATAAAAAACATCAAGGCTACGAGTAAACTTTTTGAACGGCACCTTATCTGGAAAAGGGTCAATATGAATCAATTTTTTTTTCAGGAATAGGAGCATATTTGGGGAGAAGAGTATAGTATGAGAGTTGCTGAGTCGCTCAAGGAATACAAATGACGAGAGACATAGAGTTGTTTAGATACAAGATTATAACACTAATACTCTTTCTGTTTAATGCCATATCCTAAGAAGATACAAAGAGCTGACCAAGCATAGAGTTTATTGCTCTCCCGTTTGTTGAGAAAAACAAAACAAGCTGAATAAAAGACATGTACCGACGAGTAATTAAAAATGTGACCAAACAGTTTTTCATAAGGGGAGATCCCAAAAAGAACAGGAGTGGACATACGATTAAAAAGATAAACTGTAGTGAGAATTGTTTCTCCTCACAAGACGATAGGACTAGATGAGGAAAGGGGAAGTGAGCGAGTTGTGTCATGGATGTGCCATTGTTTCCTTTCAACTCGACTATTTTGTGATGGGGTATCTAAACATGAAGACTAATGAATAGTGCAAGATGCAACTAAAAAAGGAAATGAATCCTAATAAAAAATACGCTCTGCCCAAATCAAGACGAATGGTTTTTGAGGTGGTAGGAAACCGAGTTTGAACCATACAATGAAATGTGCAGAAAATACAAAGAAAAATTAGATTTGTGAGGCATGGGATTGACCCAACGGAAACAACTGCAATCATCAATTAAAAAAACAACATAGTAAACATATATACCCTTTGTTACAATTAGGGAAAGGATCCACACATTAGTGTGAGGAATAGAGAAATGAGATGTAGAGAAGGAAGTGCTTTTAGGAAAGGTAAAGCTGACATTTTAACAAGTTTACAACCATTGCACTCGGAGATGTCATTTGCAGATACTTTACCCAAGTGAATAGACTGAACTAAGATTTTTAAAAACTCACTAGACAGATGATCTAACTAAGAATGCTAAAGTTTAAATGGAGAAAAATTTTGATCTAAACAAAAAGAAATAATAGCAGTAGAAGAGGTGTCTACAAGAATGTGCAACCTCTTCAAAATATGTAAATGACCAACCCTATGCGTGATCTAAATTTGTTTCTGGGACGTTCAATCCTGAACACCACAACTGGAGGAAGAGAATAAAAAATCAAAACCAAAATTAGAAACTTGGCTAATAGATAGTAAGCTAGCAGGCAACGGGGGAACATAGAAGACATTAAAAATAAATAACGAAGGAGATGAATGGAGAATAGACCCAATAGAAACAAAATGCATAGAAGTTCTATTTGTTGTACAAATGGTGTGATGAGAGAAGAGGAAGATACACAATGGCAAAGACTAGACAAATCAGAGATCATATGATGAGAAGAACCAAAATCAAATATCCAAGTAGTGGGTGAAATTTATGTAAAATCAGAACCAAAAAAACGTGAATGAGTGGTGGTCATAGCAGAAGCAGGTGACGGAGTCTCAGAGAATGCAAGCATAGCGTCAAACTGCTAAAATACAACCAAAAACTCACGGGCCTAAACAAAAAGCTCGGGAGTCCCGTCAAACAATCACATCTCTATTCAAAATATCATATAAAGACTCCTGCTACAATCTCATGCCAAAAGATTGTGCTGGCAATCTGAGAGCTATGAATGAAGGAAGAATAGATAAGAAAAAGAGAAGAAAGTAAACTAGATTCAGGTCTTCGAAGTTCAGAAGTTACAAAGAGAGTCCACTAGCCCAAAAGTTGAAAACCAAGAAATCTTGAAATAACCACCAAAGCAAAGAGATTTGAAAACAACGATGATCTAAAGGTCATCGGTGTCTGAAGCTTTGAAGATTTGAGGTCGCGAAATCAAATGAAGGTCCGACGAAGGTTGCCAGAGACCCGGAGTCAAATAGGGGTTAGTTGACGTCACCAGTTGCTAATGAAGGTCCAACGATGGTCGTCAAATCAAGCAAATGTTGGGTAGAGACTTCATAAGGCCAAACGAAAATCATAACCACTAGATCTGGTACTGCGAAGGCCAAATCTCACAAATAATGGTTCGATAGAGGTCGCTGGAGTCGATCAAAGCTCTGGCAAGGGTTGTCGGTGGCAGGCAATGGTTAGAGAAAGGTGGCGAAGGTTGCTGATGTTGAGCAAGGGACTGTGATGGCGTGATGGCTATGCAATGCTAGATCTGGTGCTGGTCATGGTCCCTAGGGTTGCACTGGTGGTCCAGATGGTGGGAGAGAGGTCGTCAATTGTTACAGAGAGGTTACTAATGGACGGCGACAGCTGTGTGATGTAACAGTTCCTCGAAGCTATAGTTTTGCTACTGTCGCGGGAAGTTATTTGTGTGCAATCCTACCGCTCATTGTCGTTGGAGAGTTACAACGCGAGGGTTGCGAACAGATCCTTCAACGAGTTGTCTGCTCTGATACCATGTTGGAAAAGAAAAAAAGAGAATAATCTATTACTCCAGTAATGAAAAAGACATAAAACCCCACTTAGTCTTAAAGACTAAATTACCCTTCAGCTAACATGCGCATAACTAAGACACTAAAAATAATCTCACAGTACCATCATCTTGATGTGTGACATTTGTTTTGATTGGAATTGAGTTATACAGTCATTTATGCGAAAAGCATTTTCTCGCATGTAAAAAACACCTCTAGCATCACAAAGTTAAGCTTAATATAGATTCTAGGAAAGATGTTTAGGTGATGCAATTGAATAATTCCCTTAGCACAATATTATATGTTTAAGTTATTTTGATAGGTATTTGTTAGTGATATTGCACGTATGCGGGATGAAAATAGTCAATCATCCCTCGTGTGTAGTCGCTTGATATGAAGACAAATAATATGGATTCTGGAGGAGATCTATGAACTTGTTTACCTCACAGTGAGTGTGACAACTATAGTGAGAAATATAAGATCTAGCCCCAAATACAACCGCCTTATTTGTTAAAGCTTCAGCTTTAGAGTTTGAGCCCAACAATGGAAGGGGCTTTTAAATTTTGGAAGCAATTGGCTTAGTTGTATCGCCTACTTTTAGGAAGTTTCTTATGTTCGACTAAGGGTTTGGCCCATGTGGTTTCCACATGTACTGAATTTCAACTTTTCGCCAGTCAACCTCGTGGCTACTGCGTCTTTGCCTGGATTTATCGAGTTTACAATTTTATCTTGGTAAGTATGCATGAGACAAAAATCTTGTTGCAAAGTAGGCATGAGTCGTGGCTGTGTTAATCTCTCTCTCCCTATCTCTCTCTCACACGCATTTTCTCGTGTGTTAAATGAGATGAATCTTTTTCATCCACAACTAGTATCCTGGATTTTCCTGGTAAATTTAACTTTCTGAAGCTTGCAGCTAATGTGAATGATGACAGCTGCTTTTTATGTTATATTTCATGAATTCAAAAGTGTCTTTTTGTTATTAATTTCAATGTGAAATGGAAGTGCTGACCACTACAGGAGAAATATGGTTTATCAAGAAAAAACAAAGTTTATTGTTGTTGTTGTTTTTTTTTTTTTTATGTTTTACAATTATCACATTCAGCCACGGCAGTTTATTGCATTCTGCACACAAGTGCATTTTGTGCTATCATAGGGGTTCTATATAGGGAGAGGAATACTACTACATTGACAAATTTGATGCTGAGTGCACCGAAAATCACCAAATGATATGTTAGAGTGTAACGCCCTGATTTCGTAGCAATACAAAACCCAAGCGGATGGTAAGACAAAAACCCGATTTACAGACTTCGCAACCATAAGAGTTTGTGAAACGATTCTTTACGGGAAAACGGAACAAGGCGTCAAATTTTCTTGTAAAAGAGAATAATACAAGTAAGTCTTTTGCTTGCAAATAGTTCTCAAAATGTGCCATTTTGTACCCCAATGGATGCCCAAGAAGGTACCAACAAACTCTTTTTTAAACAAAAGCCCCAAAAATTCCACACAACAGGAGTATGCTCGAGCGGACCCTCCACCGCTCGAGCGGTGGAGGTACCCGAGGGTTTTTTAGCCAAAAACCTGAAAATTTTTCAAGTGTTGAGAACACTTAATTTTCACAAGTTTTAAACATGCTTTTAGATAGGCTCAAATTGGAAGTACAACATACATTTAGTAATGAAACAACTCCTTTCAACCCGAAAACTCAAAAATCCAACGTTTGAAACCATAATGATCTATTCCAAAACCAATGAATCCAACCCAAAATACGAGTAGAATGCCCTCACATGCATACAAGATTTGAAATTGTGACCTTAAGGCCTTACAAAACGGGTTACTCCTACCTAAATTTCATTCATCCAAGTATTCCAAAAGAATTACATTTACATTTTCGATTCTCAAAAGATGCTATCAAGAATATGTAATTCTATGAAAACTACACAAAGGGGTCTCCAAGACCATGCTTCTTAATCCATAGCCTTTTTTCGCTATCACCTGAAATGTTGTTAAACAACATGAGCCGAGACTCGTAGGAAATTGACTAACAATGAATATATGCATAACATGCGAGAATAGTTATGCAAAATGAAACACATAGTTTACCAAAAACCAACCTCCATTTTCTATCATATAAACCCTTTTCACATAACCAGTTTTCCTTATGCATGACAACCCACTACTTGACAATTCATTCCATTTCATTTTACCCATTTCAAGTTCCTAAGTTCACAACTCACACATGCGCACACACACGTTATTCCCATCATCTCATATCTCAACCAACTCGTGGTTTACAATCTAGGAGCTGACGCCAGACGAGCTTATAGACCCACGCCGCATTACTACCGATAGGGCTACATGAGATCCGTTAAGTGACGGTGCGCTATATAACTTGCCGCGACTAACGCCTTGTTTTCGGTTATTAGCCGAAGGATAGATTACCCAATCTGTGCAGTTTTTCGGTCTTTTACCGAAGAGCTCTTCAAGCCCAACTTAAATGATTCATAGATCCAAATTGGTCCTTTTATTTCATCAAATCGCAATTTTCAAATGCGAGTCCAACCCAACATGGTTCCTCTCATCAACACCCAACACATAGGGTAATCCTCAATTACACATCGTTAATTTCATGCATTTAACACATTTGGATTTAATTAACTAAAAACCTCCAACCAACACTTTGTGGTTTCCAAAATTCATCATGTTCATTTGATTTACTCAAAACCTCCAACACATCATTCGATATATCATCAAGTTTATGGATTTCAAATATGTAATTAGGTTCCCACAACCCAAAACACCCAAAACATAATAAATCATTAATCAATTTCATTATTGGGTCTATCAATTTGAAAATCCCCAATTTCGCAAAAGTTAACCCACAACCAAAACCCTAATTTCTCATCTTTCAATTTCAACCATATCCAACAACAACAATGAGTCAAAGTCATCTTAAATCTTTCATAAGTTCAAGATTTTTCAAGATCTACCATCAAACCCTAACCTAGGGTTTCAAAAACATAATTTTCATGCTCTCATGTATATATTTTCAAATATACAACTCATATCACATAAATATTCAAAGATAGTCATAGATCTTACTTCTTAGATGCACAAAACACAAGAATAGAGTCCTAACAAGCTCCAAACAGGAAGATCTCCAACCGAAAAGCAAAGAGAGAGCTTCCAATGCCAAGCTCAAGCTTCCAATAAGTGTTTCAACCAAGAGGGAAGCAAGAAATCACCTCAAGAAAAGCAATAGAAGCTCAAAGGGACCCCCAAAGATGATCTCTAGGGTTTAGAACCTCTGTTTAGAGAGAGAGAGAGAGAGAGAGGGAGGAAGGAAATGAAAAACAAATGTTGTACCTGCAACTTAAAATCTGCTCGTCGATAGTCCGCTCGAGTAGAGATTTGGGACCGCTCGAGCGGTCCCCTCCTATTCTATTTTAAAAAAGTTTCTGCCACCAGCCCGCTCGAACGAGTTCTTGGCCGCTTGAGCGGTCAACGCTGAAAGGGATCTCAAACAAAAGATGTATATATGGATCAAATAATAAGCCAAGCACTTCAAATCTCACCCAAACAACCCACAACAATTGTTCTCATGCACTATCAAGCATACAATTATTGTCTACAATCGTTATCATGATCAAGTTTTAATTCTTTCACATACTTAGACATTAATCCACAAGATTTAATTAAATGTTTCAAAATAAAAAGGGGCTAGGTCCCTACTTAGAGGGTCCAAGATAAAGGAATGCCTTGCAAGGATTGATGTGACCCTCAGTTTGATGAATATCGCAACTACATTTTACCCAAGTTTGGGCATACACAAATGTACTATAGTCTAATCAACACTATAGTTTGTTAGGGGTATACGAATTGAAGGGTGTTCTTTTCAATAACTTGTAAAATTCATTATTCGAGGGAGCACCTTTTTCTTGATATGGTAGATTTCAAAGATTCTTTTCAGTCCAAATGGTTACTTTTTATAGAGGCTTGCTTCCACCTTTCGCATGTTTTTGTATACGATTGGCATTCTCTTAATGCCTCTTTTATGTATAGTTGTCATAAAAAAAAAGTTTGAGCATTTCCTTTTCTTACTAATAATAATTTATAAAATAAATAATAATAATGTAAGATAGTAATTTTCTTGTGATTCATGCATGCATATAGACTATATTCATATATGCCATTTGGTATGAGAGTACGACACTCAAATTGTAAAATTCTGATTTTTTTTTTGTTGCCTTCTAATCTTGTGCATTATTTGAAAGATTTTGCTTTTCAATGGATACACGAATGTAGATCATTTTATCACAAGAAAAGAACATTCAGAGACTCCACGAGCTCGTGCGAATTCTTCGGGAAGAATTGCTGTGGTGTCGAAGCAATAACGAGACAAAGAAAGGCAGTGTAAGCACTTTAACTGAAAATGTTATCGAGCTTGAGAGGCAACAGATTCTGGAGGATTAGAAGGGATTGCAAAATTCCCTTACCATTCTTTATGGTATGTGCAAGTATTAGGACATTTGTTTCTCTGCTCAAGTTTTTCTTTACATGACTTTCTGTTTAACTGTAACGACTTACGGTGTCAAAAGTCCCTGTATTCCTTCTGTGGTTCTAAACTTGGGCGATCTGTGAAGTTCTAGTGGAGCGGCAACAGATTCTGGAGGATTAGAAGGGATCGCAAAATTTCCTTACCATTCTTTATGGTATGTGCAAGTATCACGACATTTGTTTCTCTGCCCAACTTTTCTCTTTGCATGACTTTCTGTTTAACTGTAATTACCTTCAAAAGTTTCTGTATTCCCTCTGTGGTTCTAAACTAGGCCGATCTGTGAAGTTCTAGTAGACGATTTGTGAAGCTCACTTGTTGAATGAAAACGCAGAAGCATTTTAGTGTATTTATTGTTCCTTTGCTTTTGAATGATATTGGTTTTTAGTTTTTATTGCTTTTGAATGATATTGGTTTTTAGTTATTATTATTATTTTTTTTCCATTTTCTCATTTATAAAAAAGGGATAATTAGTCATAAATCCAATTCTGAACTTTTGTCTTGTATTTAGTTCACATAATTTTTTAAAAACTTTTTAGGTCCATTGTTTTAAAAGTTTTAAGACTTAAGATCTTCTAATTTAATGTTTGACAATTTTATGGACAAAATTACCTTCGCAAACAAATTCATTCACGCCCAGAATGTGGACTTGAGCACAGTGCGCCACTGTGCTCGTGTGTGTGTGTGTGTGTGTGGAAGTATATACTGATAAATAGAGATGCAATCCATACAGTCTGTCCATGGCCTCTTCTGGCACAATTCTCTTCATCCCTCCCAATCCCTCTATATCTTCTTGCAACCGTCTCTTCTCTCTTCACACCGTCTGTCTCTCTCTTTTCCTCTCCTCTTGGAACCACCACCACCACCACCACCTCCATCTCTCTCCTCTCACTTTGACGTCCGTTGCCTCTCTTCCCCAACTCAGCCTCTCAATTGGAGCTCTGACTTCCACAATGAACTCCAAAACTGCATAGGCAGCGACAAACCGATATACGATGGTATAATTCTCTCTAGAGCTCTGGAAATTCCTGGATCTTCTAAGTAAATATGTGTACAAAAAGAGATGTTAAAAGATAAATCTATCTGTATACATATTTATATGTTTGCTATAAATATGCTGAGCTTTCATTTTTTTAAAAATATTTTTATGTTTCTCATGTGAAGCACATGTTTGCATGAATTTGAATCTAACTGGCACTGTGTGACTATCAAGTGCACACATTAGTGCATGAGAGTGGGGAGGGAATCGGAGAGGGACAGCAAAGATTATGCGAAAGGACCAGCTATGTTTGTAAATATTGTCTCTAACGAACTAGACAACAACTGGGGTTGTTCAAGAACGGAACTCATCGAGAAAGAGAGAATAAAATGGCAATAGAATAGGCTTCTTCGTCGGTTCCCCACTGAAGCGAAAGAGCGTTTAGTTGTAGCAACTATGTCGGCTTTCTAATCTCTATCTTCAAGAACACTGAAGCGATAGAGCGTTTAGTTGTAGCAACTATGTCGGCTTTCTAATCTCTATCTTCAAGAACTGCGTTGATCAATCGAAGCTAAAGTAAATCGATATTATGCATATCGGAAGCTCGCAATAACAATCTTCAACGAAGGGAAAAAGGGGTTTCACACTTTTGAAGAGCGATGCAATGACAGTGGCGATTGGCGTTTGGAAATTGGAGAGTTGGCGATTGGAATTATAGCGCACCAGCGGGAAGACCCCTTTCACAGCTAGGTATTTTCTTGTTGTTTGCTATTTTCAATGGGAAAGAAAGTAAAAAATAAAAGTGGCTCGTCTAAAAAGTATACTTTAAAGGAATTTTGTACTATATTAGTTCGAAATCGATTGGAATCGGTGGGTCTTAGCCATGGGTGTCATGTCCCAAAATCCGAGTTACGTGAACCACCCAAAAAAAAAATCATTTTGTGATACTAAGATCTACCAAAACCACTCGAACCCAAACGGGTCCAAGAACATAAACCAAACGCGAGTTCAAAACTTTTGAAAAATGTACTTTCAAAGATTTATTTTAGGTAAAAGAATAGCATACAAGAATAAGCTTAAAGTCCCGAGAGCCAAGTTTTAAAAACAAAGCAATTAAAATTTTTAAAGTCTGTCCAAACTGATTGATCGGTCAAGGGACAGATTGAGCGGTCCTTAACAGTACACTATTTTTTTCAACGCCAGTGAAACAACCAAGACATACATATGACCGCTCGATAGACCAATCAATTGGTCCATCAAGCGGTCTGGCGTTGAACCACTTTTTAAAAACCCAACCTTTGACACCCAACACTTAACATATCTTCTAGCTTTTTTAACACCATAAAGGCAAAAATGGAATAATTTTATGACCACTCAATAGACTGATCGATCGGTCCATCGAGCGGTCTGGCTCTGGACCATTTTTTAAAAACCCAACCTTTGACACCCAACACTTAACATATCTTTCAGCTTTTCTAACACCATAAAGGCAAAAATAAAATAATTTTAAAAGTGCTAAAACTTGATTCAAAACCTTCCTCGAGGTGCAAGAGTTAATATTAAGTATAAAACCAATCGAAAATTATTTCAAACAACTATAAAACCCAAATAACCAACCCGTGGTTCCTCTCGTTCTCATACAACCATACATGCATTGGAACCATGGACTTACGGTTTACAAAAGACATGCTTTCAAGTATAAAACGTAAGATAACGATTACATGATCCAACATCAAAATCGATATAAACTACCAAATAACAAAACTACAAGTTTTATATTTTGCCACCTCCGGGGCTCCATAAGATCAAACCACATGATCGTTTTCACCTAAAAGGTTTTAAATCTAACAACGTGAGTCGAAATTCAATAGAAACAGACAATTATGAATTAAAAGCATAACATGTAATCACGAATTATATAAACAATTGAACTACATAAGTCTCAAAATGATTTTTTATCCTTAAAATCATCAGTTTTCATAACCAAGGCATCAACCCCATCGAAATTTTTACTTTCTTCAACATTCTCAAAGAAAAATGTTCAGCAAGGGATTTGCCTATGCCACTTAGGCTCCCTTCATTTAACAAAAAAAGAAAAAAGAAAGAAAAAAGGAAAAAAAAAATAATTTTATTTTTCCACATGTATGTTCAGTTGATGCAAGAAAATATAAATCTCGAGAAAATAATTTTCTTGAGAAAAATGTTTTCACATAAAATAAATCCTGTAAATAATATAAGATTATGCATTGCGAGAAATTTACAAACTGAATTTTTTATTAACTTTCTTGCAAACTAATTAGGTAACAAAAATTAATTCTTTTATATTTTTTTTCTTTATTTTCATTCACTTCACTTTTCTCATTAGTTACTTTCTCGTATGATTTTTCTGACAACTGAACAAAGTCTTAGGAGCTACAATTTTCTTCCCATTCATCCCATCCCGCATATTTTATTATGTTTTTTTTACTAGTTTTTTTTGCCTTGAATAAAAAGCGGGGGTATAGATGAAATTTGCTTTCCTTGTACCGCCGCAGACACTACTGGAAAAAGAACCTTTCACGTCGGCTATTTGTCTGTTGGGATAAACTGTTAAAATCTTAATATTATATCTATAATTTTAGTAAAAAATAATCCGAACGGATAAACGCCAAAACAAGCTCCAGATTAAAACTTTTTATATCGATCAATCAAAATAAAACTCAGTAATACTCCCAAATTTTGTTTTAGGATTATATCATTTGAAATCTAGTTAGATGATTTTAGTTGCTGCAATAATTTTTAGTCAACGATTCGTCGCGGTTTTTAACTTCTAGTAAAATCTCTGGCACAAGCCTTTTGCTGTATTTTTGAATCCAAAACACAAATAAAGTGTGAATTTTGATATATCGTGTTCTTTAAAACTTTCTTTAACTTGACTTAGGGTCTCAAAGACA
>JAULJZ010193356.1:0-20654 GCA_032270985.1 Heliamphora pulchella | reverse complement strand
ATTTTTGTCTTTTGTTGTTATTTTGTCTTTTACTCTTTATTTTAATTTAAATCTTTAATTTAGGGTGCTCAAGTGTCAAATTTTGAATTTTTAAGACTTTTTGGTATTTTAGGGGTAAAATGGTCATTTTACCATTTTCATTAGATTTTATGATTTTTAAATCAACAATTCATGATAATTAAATAATTTTAGGATGTTAGGGGTTTTCTTCGTGTATTAGGGTTTTACTTCTCGAGTGCTAGGTCTCTAGAGTTTCAGATCAAATTATGGTTTCCAGTCCGTGGTGAGCTAAGGCTTGTGTTGACCGTTGTTAATACTTAGGGTTTAGAACTAGGTCCTTACAGACATACCCTTAATGTTGTGTATCTATAATATATTCGCTATTTTACGGTCACAAAAATAAAGTTGGGCATTGTCCCAGTGTTATTAGCATGCTAAATGTGCGAAGTTTAGAAATGTAAATATGGCTATTCTAAAATATTATTTGTTGCAGAACCTGTAAGAACAGGAAAATATACGTATATGTTTTGTAGAATTTTTTTTTAATGCATAGCTAAGATTTCCTAAATTATGCATTTTTTTTTATATAACTAGAGAGTTGCGCGTGCTTAAGGAGACAATAATGATACAAAGAAGTATGAAAAGAAAGATTGTGGGTAATCGCTTACAGTAAAAGTGTGACCTGCAACCTTAGTTGGTTTCTTTGGTTCATCGTACAATCAATCTTGTTATTGTCTACAAGTTGTGATTTACATTTTTTTGGGGTAAGTAAATGTTTAAATTGACTTTTGTTGGTTAAGTTCTGGGAGTTTGTTGTTGGAAACTCCTATCCTGCCTTAAATGAATTGCACCAAAAGTGTTGCAAGTTGTAGCTCTTATGTGCATGCACAAACCCACAATCTTACTATTGAGGCATGTCTCTTTCAATTAAAGAAATCCCATATTCCTCTTCCCATGTTCCTTTCTACTGTCTAAATTGTTTGTTTGCTCCTAGCAAACTAATGAGCATCTTTTTCCAAGGCTTTAAACTTTTACCCTGCTTTTCTCCTTTTAATCATAATAGGTCTTTTAATCCATGCTTTCAGCAGCTTCCTGGTGCCTAATTATTTTTTTGTAAAATAAAAAAAATTGTCAAGAGAAAAAATTGTTTTGGTGAGACGTAATTGTGTATCTTTGAGTTAAAGTTCATGTTTTTTCCTCTCAAAAACCACTGGTCTGGTAGGTGCCATTGAATTTAAGTGGTCTGTCAAACTCTATTTTCTTTTCATTTTTTTGTGGTTTTTTATTCTTCTTTTTATGTGTTTTTTCCCCTTCTTTTTTTTTTGCTTGTATTCTTATTTATTTTTACTTTTTTGTGGGAGAGAGGTTTTCATCACATAAAAAAAATAGTGGATCAACATAACAATGGCATCCATTGCCTTTGGGCAATTAAACCCAAACATTTTTTTGGGTGATAGGAGAATATAGCAGTGTATCTAGTGGAGTCCACTTTGTTGTTGGTGTTTTACCTAATACATGAAGATGTGTTATTTAGTGATTTGAATGGAGTATTGTTCCAAGGGAATTGAATAATTGCTAAAGGAGGGGGAGTTTGTTTTTGTGATTTGGTTAGGGAATGGTGGGGTTTTGTTTTGATACTCTTTGATGTTGCTTAGGTTTTTTGAGGAGGAGGTTTATGATGTGTTGGAGGGTTGCAAGAGAGGTAGAGTGCTGGGGTTTAGGAGAAGGGTGTGGCTTCTGATTCTTTTGTGTTTAATATACTTGGAGCAAAACCAAAGATCTCTTGAGCGGGTTGAGTTATCTTATATAAGAGTTCTTTTTTATTTATACAATTGATGCTTAGAGCGAGGAAAACTCTATGGACGATATAATGGATTCCATTGACTCTTTATTAGTATATTGTCTCTTTTTTGTGGATGTTTTTGCCGTTATTCTCCGTATTTTAGGGGTGTGTTTTTGCCTCTTTCTGTAAGCGGTATTCTTTCTCTTGTTTACGGGTGATATTCTCTTAATACCCTTTTATATGATCTATTGATCTTATTAAAAAAAAATAAAGTCTTAGTTGCAGGATGCTCCCGCTGGGGTTGACGAATTCGCTTATGAACCTGATTCTCGTGCTCCAAAATAAGAATCTTGTAAGAATTTTGCTCCCAACTAAGATGGACCCTCTCAAATATATAAATCCCAAAGAAAAAAAAAAGAGCTACAAAGTCAGAAAAAATTTATAGCATCCATAAAATTATAGAATAAAATTAACTCAAATGTATTTTAGTTCTTTATATTTGCTTAATATATATTTATATTTACAAAAAATAATTTGTATTCGACACTAATCTTCAATAACTATTCATATTTTAACTTATATATTACTATTAAGTAAATAAATATTTCTCAGAATATATAAAATATATAAATGTTTCCATAAGCCCTCTCAACCTTATACTCTTCTATATGCCCTTACTCCCCTGCCCACGATCCCACTCCCGTGCTCACTTGCCTTGGCCCCAGCTTCATGCAATTAAGATTGAAGTTGAGATAGTACAATGAAGTATGAACCTTATCACTTTAGTCATGCATCAATCATCATATGTTCGCGTATTATGGTGAGAATGTGGTTTAAGAATGTATAGTGATTGGATATCTTTTCCTATGTTTATTCATTTGCAATATATAATGCCAAAACTTCCTTTGCCCCATGTCTTCTAGAAAAACCCATCCTAAAGTTCGATATCTTTACTGAAACTCAATAGTTTCAAGTTATTGTTTTGGACTTTTTCCCATCTGCAGCTTGTATGGAATTTCTAATGTTTTAAAACCAGCACTTGGCAGTTGGCATATAATTTTATTTCCATGTATGTGAGTCTAAATATCACGGAGGTTCAAACTTTTGGTGGTCAATGACCAAATTGTTTATTGTTAGTATTTGTGCCTGTGATGCATGAGTTATGGACAGGGCATGGAAGCAGTGCTTTGTATCTGTCCTGTTGATTGACCATGGTTGTCCGGGACTCCTTGGGTTGATTATGTCTTATTCTCATAAGAATCCTGCCAAAGTCCTCACATCTTTTCCTTACATTTAAAGTAATTATAAAATCGGGAACTTGATCCTGCATTTGTTTTTGCCTAATTGGGCCTTTACCAAATTCTCTCAATTAGAATTGATCAAGCATTTTTTCCCCTGTGGTGTCAGATTGTTTCATGGTGGTTGTTATGAGGAGAGTGTGGTGCTTTGAAGTTTGAATTATGGCTAGTGAAGTTGTACTCTGGAATTTATATTGTACTGTGCTAAATCGAGTTATTTATAACTTATTCAGTAGCTTTTTAGTTAATGCAAGTTTGCTTGATATGTTTTAGTTTTTCCCTTTGTCAATGGGTACTCAATATTATTTGGGCCTCGTATATAATTGAAGGGGCATTACCGTTTTGCATATTTTGTTGTTAATCTCTTGCTTGTATAATCGTAGGAGTGCAATAAAGTTCTTATTTATATATTTTAAAGGGCAGCTTGAGGAAGGGTACCTGTTTCGACAAATCTGAATTTACTTTGAAGTGGATGCATGGGGATTGTATTGTGTAACCATAGAGTAGTACAGGGCTTTACTTACATTCAACAGTGATTGTTTGTAACATTGTATGCTTTTGGTCTTGGCAATGTTGCCTTTTATACAAAGGTTGTCTTATATTCCATTTTGCGATGATTGACTTCTTCATTTTCGTGTATATTCGGATCATCCACATGTTTCTCTCTGCTATGCTCTTTCATGTTATTTAAATTACCTGTTGAACAATCTTGATTGTCTCTTCATTTGCCATAGCTTAGAAAGTGGCAAGCGCAGAATCCAGGTCCCAGGTGAAGTAGATCCAATGTGCTTGGGTCGTCGTGAAATTGAAATGAGGCTTCCAACAGCGCACCCAAGTTTTAGATTGATGGTGAATTGGTGATTGTAGCCATCATTTGGGAAATTCACTCTATACCCAGGTCCTGGGGAAGATCAGTTTGGCTTCGCAAGAGAGTGTTGGGTTAAGTTTTTGCCAATCTAGTGTGGGGCTGATGGTATTTCTTTGATTGAACTATTATTAATTTTCTTTGGATGGCTCTTGTTGGAGTCCTCGTGTGACGCTTAAATGATAGTGCTATTTTTTTTGAGTCTAGTTTCTTTCCAGTCCAATAATGGATTGGATGGTAAAGTATTGAAACAAATTAAGTTGATAGGGTATTGTTTAAGTATCGGAACAAATCACATTAATAGAAAAGTTTAGGCACTGTTTGTCTTTTTTAACAATAATATGTTTTCTTTATTTATTTAAATATATTTGATTAATTTAATTTTTTTGTACAGATAATTTATACAGTAGTAATAATAAAATAAATAGTTTGTATTATTGGAGTGGGCTTGAAAATGACCGAATTGTACCAGCCTGAGAGAAGCCAAATTCAAAATATTTTGCATGAGGGGGGGATAGTTTAGTCCGAATTCCGTAACCTTCCCGGAACGTGCATGGTATTCATCGTCTGAATAGTAGAAAAGGTCAGGTGAATCCTGGCGGGTTGGATATTTTGGGAACTAGAAATAAATATTTGCTAACCCGACCCATATGATTGCTAGAATCTGATGGGGTGTTTAACAAAGCTAATAGTTTTTTTGTTTACTGTTACTAATTTATGTTTTAAGTTATAAATTTTTTTAAATACTTATAATTTTTATTATAATTTATAATTATTTTTTTTATTTCAGTTACAAGTTATAATATATAAATTATTAATTTAGTAATTGCAAACATCACCTATATATGACATGGTTGGAATGGGCTGGCCAAGGTGGGGAACATTGAGACACGATGGTGGCCGGAATATATATTGGAATTATTAATAAATTATAAAAATAATGCTACTAATGACATTTAAAAATGAAGTACTAAGAAAAATAATAATTGATGAAAAATTAGAATTAAAATTATAAAATGTAAAAATAAAGGTGAAAATAAAAATAAAAGTAATATTTTAAAAAATTAAATTTTATATATGCATTTATAAACAATACGTATAAATATATGCATTTATAAATAATACGTATTTTGTTTATATAGTTGGGAACAGAGAAGAATAATAGCTAGCGTTTCCTAGTAAATAACTAAAATAAGACAGGATAAGAGAATTGACATCCCTATCATTTCGTAGCATAATAGCTAGCTCATCAATATTCCATTAGAACCCTTGCGAACATGAACATGAATACAAATCTGTATTAGAAGACATTGGGACTCATTTAAAATAATAATTTATTTATTTATAAAAGTAATATTTTATAATCACAATATAAAAAACTTTAAAACACAAAAATAAGTTAAATTTTATATTACTTATTTTTACTTTTTAGCAAGGTTGCAAAATAGATCCAACCTGGCAACCATGTCATCACCACACCAGAAAACTAAGAGGACCACCTTCCTAATTGGGTCTACCAGCTGAGGTGCAAGTTCGGAAGTAGCCAAGTAATGATCTGATCAAGCTCGAGAAATTCAAGGACATAAGAATTGACCACATATAGATTTTGATAACTTGTAAGCCGAGCTCTGCGGGTCGTATGTGTCTTACACCTGCGTTAGAGGGTAAGAGTTAGTTAGGCTAATCCCTTACAAAAGCAAAAGTAAAGGAGGCTACAGACAATACCAAGAGAATACTCCACGCCATCAATAGTGAAGCTACAACTTTATAGTTAACTTGATGGGACAAAATGCATCATGAGGGTAAAGGTCAAACCCATGGCTCATCTATAAAAGGAGGGGATTTCACATCATCACGCAAGCATAACCTAATTCATAGAGTAAAAACACTGTCAATTTCCTTTCTCACCTTCAAGCTTATTCTAACTTGATCGTTGGAGCCCACTTTACCAGTGGAGTGTTTTTTGGGCCACTACGGGCTAGGGAGCATCGACGGTGTTTCTCTTTATCAGGCATACTCTTAGTTCGATGAACTCCCTACGGTGCAATACACCAATCAATTATTGCTCTATCAATTCTCTATTCTTATAGATGGCGCCGTCTGTGGGAACATTGGTTTTATCATTGAAACATCGGAAGATGACGTTAGAGGGGAATGTCGTGAAGTCCCCCACCTAGAGAGGGAAAGAGAAGGTTCCAATCTTTCTTTCTCCAAAGGATAAAGTCGTGGGAAGAGGAGAACATTATGTCATGCTGATCGGTACGTAAAAGTAACGATCCAATTCCGTGAAATACACTATATTAAGCTTTGAAAATATGTTTAATAAATTATTTTGTAGTGTTTTTGTCAATAGCATCATCAGGAGTAGCTTAAAGAGAAAAGGGTGTAAAAAGGGACAAAAAGGAAACGCAAAACAAAATGGGAATTTCCACAAAAGTTTCATTTGGACGAAATCTAAAAGCGTTCGAACGAAATTGATCCAATAAGAAACGTGTTCGGACGAAAAAGCTACTGTGGTGAAAACGTCTTGGCGGACACCCAGATAAAATATTGACAAAAGAAGTGCGTTTGGACGGACAAGTCTAGCGTTTGGACGAAACCTAAAAGCGTCCGGACATAATATCCAGCGTCTGGACGAGGCGCACAGGTAGAGTTGCACCTGGAGACTGAAATTGTTGGTAGAAAACTCACCAATAAATAGGTGGCATGTGTTCATTATTTGGGGATATATTGTTTTAGAAGACAAAGGATTGAGGCAAGCTAGGAGGCCAATTTGGAAGGCTTGGGACATGTCAAGAAGTCGAAGACGGAGGCTCGAGACTTTGTTCTTCTTCAATTTTTCTTGCTTTCTAGTCGCAACATGAACAGTTAAGCTTTTTCTGTTCTTAAGGGATGATGAATCCCTAGTTCGGTATTCTTAGGTGCCACGTCCTAAACACCAGGGGTCACGCGAAAGTCCACTAAAACACCGTTTTAAGAAAATAAGGTTTGTAGTTAGAAAATCATCAACTCAAAATATACAACATTTGGATAAAAAATTCTCAAAGTTCAACTCTCATAAACAGTAAACATGCAATCTCATACATGAATAAGTATATCACCTCAAGTCGTACAAAACTCGCCTTCAGAAGCAGGCATCGCATGTAAAGCTACATGTCTCAAAAATAGAAAAAACTACAGCAAGTCTTCCACCACCACAGGTATCTATGTCAACTCCACATGTTCACCTGAAAAATTTTTTACAGCAAAATTTCACACCGTGAGCCGAAGCCTAATAGGTACAGACTATAAAACTGTAAAGCAGGATATGTGCAATCATATACATGCAGACTTAACCACATGAGCCAAAAATGTTTTTCTCACAAAATCACAAGTTTTTCATCCTTAAAACCATACATATCATCCTCACAGATATCATGCCACAGTTAAGGAAAAGCAGTAATAAAACAGTATGCTCCACTAGGGTCATACAACTGATGAGAAAGAGATAAAATAAAATCCTATGTATTGACTCTGCCACACACAGGGACAAAGGTAACAACTATTGACTCCTGCCCATTATCTTAATCCTAAACCACTTAAGGCCTGTTTGATAATGACAAGTTCAATACGGAGTCACAACAACGACGCCATTCACGGAGGCAACCGACGCCATTCACGGAGGCAACCAACTCTTTACAAATTTCCACGACCGATGCAGGAAGTTTCCAATTACTCTTTACAGATTGCCACGACCGATGGAAGAGCATCCAAATGATGTTTACGAGGATTAACCCGAGAGATCGTAGCGAACCCACTTTGCGCACGTTTTTGGACTTCCACCAAGGAGCAATAGTAGCCCAACTCATCATACCCACTGCCACGGTATATCTATGGAAAATATTTTAAAACCATCACGTAAAACAGTTATACAGTACATGTATAAAAGAGATTCAATCCATCAGCGTGGAGATCTACACGCATGTAAAAACACAAACTTTCATCAATCGTTTTCAAAGTTGAGACTCAACCCCAAGGGTTATCTCCAAACCTCCAAAAGAAAACATATTTTTCAAGTTTTCGTAAAAACTCCTTTTGCAAACCATCCTTCTTCCCAAAAGAACCACCAAAGCAAACACCAAACGCCCACACAAGACCCCAGTTGACTGGACCCAAACCCCCAGTCGACTGAAAACTCTCGGGAAAAGAAGAAAAACAAAACAGAACCTTTTCAGTCGACTGACCTCCCAGGTTCAGTCGACTGATCTCCTCAAAAGATGATCCAGTCGACTAATCATCAAGATCCAATCGACTGACCTTGCCCAGAAAATATTTTTAAGCTACGGTTTTTTTGTCTCCAAAGCTCAAATCAAACCTCCAAACATCCATTCAACACCCTCGGACATCCACACGTCTAAACCCAACACCAAAACCTTGAACGAAAACTCTCGAAGCACACCTCCATCCACCGAAATCGATAAAAAACGATTTTAAACGAAAAATCCGATTTGATCATAAATCACCTTTCATGCATTTTTAAACGGTAAAGATGCATAAGATTACACGTAACACCCTTTGACAACTATACAGTTTAGGATCCTACCTCGGTGAGTCAAAAACTCGACGTCTCAATCCACATGCAAAATCAAGCTTCACCGGAATGAAGTTCCGTTCGGATGAAAGCATAGACCACCGTGCCAATAACAAGGATCGGTAGTTGGATCGCCAAAAATTAAGCCCCGGGCCCTTGAGAAGTTAGAGAGAATGTAGAGAGAAAAAAGAAAAAACTTAGTCAAGAAGTTTTAAAAATATCTTTTGAAAATATCTAACGTTAGATATTTATAAGCTTTCAAAATATCTTTTTTTAAAAAATTTTTAAAATTCGCACTGCAACTGCCAATAGCCCCGGGATCCAACCCCGCATGCATATATAAACTCAATCATGCATCTAAATGCATATAAACATGCTAAAGCAAAAATGTCAAAACGCGCATCAAACATATATATAACTCAAAATTGAAGCGGAACAGGGTCTCACAACTCTCTCCCCCTAAAGGAATTTTGCCCTTGAAATTCACTTCAAGGTCACGACTTAAACAGCTTCGGGTATTTAGCACGCACCCTAGACTCAAGCTCCCACGGCGCCTCTTCAACCCCGTGATGAAGCCATAGGACCTTGATATAGGCGATTGTTCTCCTTCTCAACACCTGCTCCTTCGTATCAAGAATCTTCTTTGGATGCTCCTCATAAGTGACATCTTCATCAACCTGTAGCTCGGCCCAATCAAACACATGTGAAGGATCAGGCTCATACCTCTAAAGCATAAAAACATGGAACACATTGTGCACAAATGCCAACTGAGGTGGTAAAGCCAAACGATATGCAACCTCTCCAACTCTGTCAAGAATCTCAAAAGGTCCAATGAAGTGCGGTAATAGCTTCCCGCTACGACCAAACCTCATCAAACCTCTACGTGGCGAGACCTTCCGGAACACGTGATCTCCCACAGCAAACTCCAAAGGTCGTCTCCTCTGATATGCATAACTCTTTTGACGGCTCTGAGCTGTCACCAGATGCTGGCGAATCACTGCAATCTTCTCTGTCGTCTCCCGTACCATGTCGGGTCCCAAGACTATGGTCTCTTCCACATCTGTCTAACACACTGGTGACCTACACAGTCTACCATACAAAGCCTCATACGATGCCATTCTTATACTGGACTGATAGCTATTATTGTATACAAACTCTGTCAACGGTAAGTGCTCCTCTTAAGAACCCCTGAAATCAAGTGCACATGCCCTCAACATATCCTCTAGGATCTGTATGGTTCTCTCTGAATGACCATCGATCTAGGGGTGAAAAGCAGTACTAAACGTCAAGCTCATCCCCAAAGCCTCCTGAAGACTCTGCCAGAAGCGCGATGTGAAGCGCAAGTATCGGTTAGAAACAATAGACACTGGCACTCCATGTAACCGGACTATCTCTCTGACATACAATCTACTTAGTCTATCCACCGAATCCTTCACGCGGATGGGGAGAAAGTGTGCAGACTTCGTCAACCTATCAACCTCAACCCATACGGCGTCGTGTCCTCTAGGTGATCGAGGAAGTCCCGACACAAAGCCCATCGTGACGTTCTCCTACATTCACTCTGATATCGGCAACGGCTGTAACAATCCAGTCGGTCTCTGGTGTTCCGCCTTTACCTTCTGATAGGTAAGGCACCGAGAAACAAACTGGATCACATCTCTCTTTATTCCCGTCCAATAAAACTGACAGCGTAGATCGTGATATATCTTCGTGCCTCTTGGGTGCCCTACAAGACGAGAATGATGGCACTCACATAGTAGATCAGCACAGCATGATTTCGGTACAAATAACCTCCCAGCCAATCTCAAACCCTAATCTAAACCCACAACCCATCCAGCTGTGTCCTCTCCACTAGCAACACGATCTCGTATCATCTGAGCCTCCTGATCCGTCTGCTGAACCTCTAGCACACGTACAATCAACGCAGGTTGTGAAACGATCGAAAACAAGGTAGCACCCGTCGCTGTCTCCCTGAGACACAGATTAAACTCTTCAATCTCTCCTAGTATATTCCACTCACGTATAGCCACAAAAGCTAACGACTCGTGAGATCTCCTACTGAGAGTGTCAGCCACAACATTGGCTTTCCCTGGATGGTACTACAAGTCGAAATCATAATCTTCCAACTACTCCATCAATCGTCGTTGGCACAAGTTAAGATCCTTTTGCGAAAATAAGTATTTTAAGCTCTTGTGATCGGAGAAAATCTCGAAATGCTCACCATAAAGATAGTGACGCCATGTCTTCAAGGAAAAGACCACAACTGTCAACTCTAAATCGTGTGTCAAGTAGTTCTTTTTGTGCGTCTTCAACTGTCAGGAACCATAGGCTACAACTTTACCTCCCTGCATCAAAACATAGCCTAGACCGTTATGTGATGCATCACAGTACACTATATACCCCAAGCCTCACTCTGGGATAATCAACACTGGCACGCTAGTCAATCTCATCTTCAACTCCTGGAATGCTGACTCGTAGGACTCACTCCAAACAAACATAACTCCCTTCCGGGTCAGACGCGTCATCAGCACGGCAAGTCTCGCAAAATCCTACATGAACCGTCGATAGTAGCCCGCCAAACCCAAAAAACTACAGATCTCATAGACATTATTTGGTCGCTCCCAACCCATCACAGCATTAGTCTTCGATGAATCCACTGCTACTCCATCTGTCGACACCATATGTCTGAGAAATATCACTTCAGACATCCAAAACTAGCACTTCTCAAACTTTGCATACAAGCGGTGCTCTCTCAGAGTCTGTAGAATGATACGCAGATGGTCCTCGTGTGCCTCTCAGTGGGTGAATAAATGAGAATATTATCCACAAACACCACCACAAAATTGTCCAAATACTGATGGAAGATCCGGTTCATCAAACCCATAAACGTTGCTGGTGCGTTCGTCAGACCGAACGGCATAACCAAAAACTCATAGTGACCATAACGAGTCCGAAAGGCGGTCTTTGCTATGTCCTTGTCCCTAATCCTCAGCTGGTGGTATCCTGATCTCAAGTCAATCTTTGAGAAACAACTCGACCCCTTCAACTGGTCAAACAAATCATCTATCCTTGGCATAGGATAGTTATTCTTCACTGTCACCTGATTCAACTTCTGGTAATCAACACACAATCGCAAGAATTTGTCCTTCTTCTTAGCAAAAAGGGCAGGAGCTCCCCATGGTGAAGTACTTGGGCATATAAACCCCCTATCAAGTAACTCCTGAAGCTGTACCTTGAGTTCACGCAACTCAGCGGGTGCAAAACGATAAGACGACATCGATATGGGAGTAGCTCCTAGAATAAGATCAATAGAGAACTCTACCTCACGGCTCGGTGGCAACTTGAATAGATCGTTAGAAAAGACATCTGGATAGTCGCAAATCACCAGAGGTAACTCTCCTCGAACCCCAACCACCTCATCCAACATGAGAGCTGAGAAGAGGAAACCCAGGTTGCCCTGGTTCCGTATAGCACCAGGCATAGACATCAAACCCTCATCCCGGTCACCCACAAAATAGAAACAATCTTCTGCCGGTGTACAAATCGTTACCCTTCATCGATCACAATCCATAAAGGCACGATAAGTGGTCAGCCAATCCATCCCTAGATGACATCAAACGTGATCATGTCTAGAACGATAAGGTCAAACTCTAAACAACAACCGGTGACCTCCAACACACAGGATTTACACACATGACTCAACATCACACTCCCACTAACTGGTGTTTCCACACTCAAAGCACTACCCAACAAGTCTGTTTTCAACCCCAATGCAGATGCAAAAAATAGAAGACATAAACGAATGTGACGCTCCCGTGTTGATAAGGACACTGGCCCATGATCTATAGACTAGAAGAGTACCTTTGATCATGGAGGTGGTAGCAGCAGCATCGGGCACAACCGGTGCTCTGGATGAACTGGGACCCACAAGAACATATGCTCTGGCCTGCCCACTGCGGCCCTGAATTGTTGACTGTCTGCCTGACTGTACTGAGGCGCCCCCTTCTGCAAATCTTGATAGCTGGCATCCCTAGGCAGATGGAGTAACTGACGCTCCAGCTGTACTCTGCATACTCCCTCCTCTAGGACAATTCCTATGGATATCCCCAGACTGGCCACACTCAAAACATGTTATTGCGACTGCGACTGTGCCTCAACAGGTGCTAGACTCTGGCATTCTACCGTATGATACCCTGGTCGTCTGCATCTGTAACAAACAAGCTCTCTCTGCTCCAACCTTCCCGTTGAGACTACGAGAGGCGAGGATGCTGAAGACTGCAGCTGATACGACTCCACTAGATACGAATTCGAACCAGACATTCGTTGACGCTTGTCCTTGCATCCCCGGGGCTGTGCACGCCCCCCATCCTGCTGACTCATACTGTCTCTGTCCCTGCGCGTCTCATTCTGAGTGTCTTCCACCTTCATGGCGGTCTCCACTAACTCTGTAAAAACCTGCATTCTGAATGCCGCCACTCTATCTCTGATAGCGGGCGTCAAACCCCTCTCGAACCTCTTCGCATGGAACTCATCAGTAGTCACAATCTCTTGTGCAAATCGGGATAGGCTAGTAAACTCGGCCTCATACTTAACAACTGTCATCGTCCCCTGAGTCAGAAAAAGGAAGTCCTCTTTGTAGCAATCCCTCAAAGCCACCGAAAAGTATTTCTCCATAAATACCTTGGTGAATGCCTCCCAAGTGCTTCCAACTGTAGTCCTGGCAAACTTCCACCACAAATGAGCACTCCCCTTCAGCTGGAAGGCAACAAAAATAACCCTCAAATCATCTTCTTCTATCTGAAGCGTATCCAAGATCCTGGTCACCAGCTCCAGCCATTAAGTGGCTACCGTGGAATTGGGATGCCCATAAAAGGTAGGAGGGTCCAGACGTCGAAACTAGCGCATTGCGACCGTCGCCCTCGGTTTAGGTACACTCTCCCATCCCCTAGCGGCCTTAGCCAGTTGCCGAATGGAGCCTACCATCTCATGCAATAGATCTCCCCCATTAATAGGTCCTTGGGGTGCATTAGCATCCCCAACATCTGGGACTGGAACATCCTTTCGGCCAGAACCATGGCCACGACCTCGACCACGGCCTCATCCTCCTCGCGTGGACATCACTCTATACGAAATCAACATAGCAGGATAAGCTTCCCACCAACATTTTATTGCTAACGTAAAGACATAACACACATAAGCATGCTAACACATAGCCACTTAAGATCATGCCATTACATCTCACATACCGAGGAGAACCAACAAGAAGGACTCATCACTCTGGACAATCTACTTAGATTCCTTGCTAGAAATCACGTTCGCGAAACGCGTCTCTAAAATGGCTCCCAATTTTGTTAACCCAGACGCCCGAAGGCAAGACTAATCAATTAAAAATTTCAACCTCCATACCCATGTATACACAACCATCATGCTAAACATGCTATAATGCGTATGTTAACAAAACACTAAAACACATGCAATCAAGCACATGCACATCCTCACAAGTTGATGTACCCTCTTTTTCATGGCTCTTAGGTATTCAAACTCAGAGCTCTGATACCAAATTATCACGCCCCAAACACCAGGGTCACGCAAAAGCCTACTAAAACACCATTTTAAGAAAATAAGGTGTGCAGTTGGAAAACCATTAACTCAAAATATACAATATTTAGATAAAAGATTTTTAAAGTTCAGCCCTCATAAATAGTAAACATGCAATCTCATACATGAATATGTATATCGCCTCAAGGCGTATAAAACTCTCCTTCAGAAGCAGGCATTGCATGTAAAGCTACATGTCTCAAAAATAGGAAAAATTATAGCAAGCCTTCCGCCACCACAGGTATCTATGTCAACTCCACATGTTCACTTGAAAATAGTTTTATAGTAAAATTTTACACTGTGAGCCGAAGCCTAATAGAAATAGACTATAAAGTTGTAAAGAAAGATATGCAATCATATACATGCAGACTCAACCACAGGAGCCAAAAAGGTTTTCATCACAAAACCACAAGTTTTCCATCCTTAAATTCATGCATATCATCCTCACAGATATTATGCCATAGTTAAGAAAAAGTAGTAATAAAATAGTATGCTCCATTTGGGTCACACAGTCGAGGAGAAAGAGATAAAATGAAATCCTATATACCGACTCTGCCACACATAGGGACAAAGGTAACAACTATAGACTCCTGCCCATTATCCTAGTCCTGAACCACTTAAGGCCTACTAGATAATGACAAGTTCTATACGGAGTCACAACAACGACGCCATTCAGGGAGGCAACCGACTCTTTACGAATTTCCACGATCGATGCAGAAAGCTTCTAATTACTCTTTACGAATTGCCACGACCGATGGAAGAGCATTCAAACCACGTTTACGGGGATTGACCCGAGGGACCGTAGCGAACCCACTCTGCACACGTTTTTGGACTTCCACCAAGGAGCAATAGAAACCCAACTCATCATACTCACTGCCACGGTACATCTATGGAAAACATTTTAAAACCATCACGTAAAATAGTTATACAACACGTGTATAAAAGAGATCCAATCCATCAGCATGGAGATCTACATGCATGTAAAAACACACTTTCATCAAACGTTTTCAAAGTTGAGACTCAACTCCAAGGGTTAGCTCCAAACTTCCAAAAGAAAACATATTTTTTAAGTTTTTGTAAAAACTCCTTTTGCAAACCATCCTTCTTCCCAAAAGAACCACCAAAGCAAACACTAAACGCCCACACAGGACCCCAATCAACTGGACCTAAGCTCCCAGTCAACTGAAAACTCTCGGGAAAAGAAGAAAAACAAAATAGACCTCCCCAAAATATGATCCAGTTGACTGATCATCAAGATCTAGTTGACTGACCTTGCCCAGAATTGAACCTCCAAACATCCATCCAACACCCTTGGACATCCACACGTCCAATCCCAACACCAAAACCTCGAAAGAAAACTCTCGAAACACACCTCCATCCATCGAAAATGATTTTAAACGATTTTAAACGAAAAATTTGATTTGAACATAAATCACCTTTCATGCATTTTTAAACGGTAAAGATGCATACGATTATACGTAACACCCTTTAATAACTATACAGTCTAGGATCCTACCACAGTGAGTCAAAAATTCGACATCTCGATCCACGTGCAAAATTAAGCTTCGCCGGAATGAAGTTTCGTTCGGATGAAAGCGTAGACTACCGTGCCAACAACAAGGATCGGCAGTTGGTTCACCAAATATCAAGCCCCGGGCCCCCGAGAAGTTAGAGAGGAGGTAGAGAGAAAAAAGAGGAAATTTAGTCAAGAAGTTTTGAAAATATCTTTTGAAAATATCTAACGCCAGATATTTATAGACCTCCAAAATATCTTTTTTTTAAAATTTTTTAAAATTTGCACCGCAACTCTCAATAGCCCCGGGAACTAACCCCGCATGCATATATAAACTCAATCATGCATCTAAACGCATATAAACATGCAAAAGCAAAAATGCTAAAACGGGCGTCAAACATATATATAACTCAAAATTGAAACGGAACAGGGTCTCACATTAGGTGTAGTTTAAACTCGTTTGCTTATTCTTTATTTTGGATTTAATTCGTTCTACGGTTTGAGACGTTGATGTTTTGATCAATGAGCTTTTAATTTGATTATTTAGTTCTGTTTTTATTTTCTATGATTGTGAAAATGAGATCATACAATTGTTATATCTGTGCTTTGATATTCGAACGTGAGATACTCTATACTTCGTTAGAACGGATAGTGCTCCAGACAGTCCATGCCAAAAGCTTAGATAGAGTATGCTAGGTTTGGATTCGAGCTTATCTTCTTGATAATCCTTATTGGTCTTGTAGTCGCGATAGAAATTGGATTGAATCGAATTAAACTAGAGTTTGAATGAAATTAAGAGTTACTAGTTAGGGAGGATTCTAAACCCTTAAGAATCTCTTTCCCGCTTAAATTCTAAAACTTTGATTTTTTAGCTTTCTAGTTTAATTAGAATCATAATCCAAATTAAATTCATTTTTCTTAAAGAAAATCATTAATAAAATATTTATAAATAAATGATAATCGCATTCAAATCTCTGTGGACGATATCAGAACGTTAGCTACTATCCTACGGGTTAGTAGTTTTTTTTTTATAACTACTAACCCGTAGGATAGTGGCTAATAGTTAAAATAAGATTTTAAATAATTATTTTTGGTACGATACGACACCAACTAATTTTTGGTGTCGTTTCCAAAGATTTAATTACGACTACAATTTATTTATTAAATATTTTTGTTCTTAATTTTTTGGTTCTTATAATACTGCAGTGAGTCACAATTCTTTTTTTCATGTTCTTCGAAGATTGACAACGGCAGAAGTTTGGAACAAACAGGTGCAAAGAAAAGCAAAGAGGATCATCTCTTTCTACGCACTGTGAGTTTTAATTTTTGTCTTTGTTTCAAATCAGCAAAAACTAGATTTAGTGGGCTTGTAGCCCATCTCCAGTATTTCTTTTGTATATGCTCGGCCCCCGATCTTCTTGTCTAATTTTAGCTCCCTTTGACCTTGAAATTGAACGTACTTTTCAGATGGCCCAACGAGCTTCATTCACATCACACACTGCACCCACTACCATGGCAAATCAACATCAGGACGACTACAAGTCAAATATCTGATTAAGTACTTCACTCCTTTGGAGTATGTGCCACCTTCCTATTTCCAGCCCCATGTGGTTGAAGCCATGCACTATGAAATCAGATCTAACATTATTCAAATGCTTCCATCTTTTTGTGGATTTGGTAATGAGGACCTGTATAAACACATAAATGAATTTCTAGAAAGCCGCTCAACAGCCAAAATTAGTAATTTCTTTGACGAGGCCCTTAAAATGAAACTGTTCCTGTTCTTCCTTAAAAATAAAGCCAAACATAGGCTTAATTCTCTAGAACCGAACACTATCACTACTTGGGCTAAACTTCAACATAAACTCCTTCAAAAATATTTTTCTATAGGTAAGACTATCCAAATTAGATGCGCCATCACGAGTTTCACTCAACTCGATGGCAAGACCTTCTACGAGACTTAGGAACACCTTAAGGATCTTATTAGAGCCTGTCCTCATCATCAGGTGCCTAAATGGAAACTAGTCCAGTGTTTCTATGACGGGTTGACACCTCAACACCGTCAGTTTGTCAACGCGTCTTGTGGTGGAACATTCATGTTAAAAAACGAGAATGAGGTTTGGAGTCTTTTTGAAAGCTTGAGCAAAAATTCCCAGCACTAGGCCTCAGCCTCTTGCACCGATCAGTCTATACCCTTCTCCATCTCGAGGCATATACGAGAGATTTCACAGACTCCTGACTTAGTTTCCACCCTAATTCAAACCTTGAGTCAGCTTCTGTCCAATGGTTCCGTTGCAGCACCTATTGCTCTAGCCCCACCTTTACAGGTCCATGTGTATTGTGCACTGGTCTGGCCTACTTTGTATTCAACTGTCCATCTGTTGTGTAATACCCTGAGTTTGTGCAAGAACAGGTCAATGCAGACCAGGGTTTCTCCCATCCGAGTAATGATCCTTTTTTGAATACCTATAACCTAGGCTGAAGGAATCACCCGAACTTCTACTGGCGATAACCCAATCAGGGTAACATGCCAACACCACCACCAAGACCGACCTTTCCTCCAGGCTATAGTCAGGCAGCTAGAGGTCCATCAAAATGCACCTCTACCACCTCCTCGTAGCACTGTGTTTGAGAACAAGGTGTTAAAAGCCTTGCAAGAACTAAATACAAGAACTCACCTGTTAAGCTCTCATTCTCAGTCCATTGCGAACCTCAAGACACAGGTAGGCCAGCAAGCTACTGCTATGAGCCGACTATGGCGCCGAAATTTGGGTTTTTGAGTTAAAAAATAAAAGAATTCAAGAAATGTTTAGAAAATATATTAACACATTGAAAACAAAATTTTAAAAACCCTTTTATGTTGAAAATGGAGTCACCACTTAATTTTAAAAAAAAAAACCAAAAAAAACAAAAATAGGCTACCAATCTTTGAAAATGCTAACCAGAGAAAATAAGGGTTTGGAGGCTAAGGTACAAATTGGGGAAGGCGTTAGGCACCCCGTTCGCCCAATCGTGAGGTTGGCCTCTACTATCATCATTGGTTCTTAATTAGATTTATCAAATGCATGCAAATACAAAAGATGGAGGTAAAGAGAGAATATTTAAAATTAAATAAGAAAAATACGTAACATATATATATATAGAATGCAAAAATAATACAAATAAGAAAAGAAAGTTCTAAGTCCTACGACATACAATTTCTAGTTAAAGGATATATGGAGTAAACCCGCATGCAATGTTTTCAAAATAATCTAAATTAACATGATTCAAATAAAAAAAACAAAGATATGTTAAAAGTTATTAAATTCAAATTATGCTAAAAATAAACATGAATTTGCTAACAATATCATCAAATAACTAAGATAATCTAAATTATTCTAAACATGATTTTAAATGAATTTTAGACGACGCATATTTTAAAATTATCATGCATATTATCAAATATACTAAAACTATATTAACATGATTAAATTCTGCAAGGTTGCCTCCTGATGCAATCTTGATCACAACAACATCACCTCTTTGTATAATTTCTTATATTCAGTGATACTTACGCTCAATGTGCTTTCCTTTCTTATGGACTTTTGGATTCTTTAAGTTTGCAACCACTCTGCTATTATCACAATAAAGTGTAATAGCCGACTGAACTAAAGAGATCACATCTAGATGTAACAGGAAGTTCCTGAGCCAAATGGCCTCCTTGGCTGCTTCAGAAGCTGCCACATACTCGGCCTCCATGGTGAAATCAAAAATGTAGGACTGCTTGATACTCCTCCAACTTATAGCCCTACTTCCTAAGGTAAACACATATCCTGATGTAGACTTACGGGAATCTTTGTTTGACTAGAAATCTCAGTCTGTGTACCCTAAGGTACTAGACTGTCTTCCTGGTAAATCAACATATAATCCTTATTCCTTTTCAGGAACTTGATTATATTCTTTACCGCAGTCTAATGCTCCTGCCATGGGTTAGATTGATATATGCTAAACATGCCAACGGCAAAGCAGATGCTAGGTCTAGTGCAAAGCACATCATACATTAGGCTTCCGACTGCCGAAGTATAAGGAACCACCTTCATCTTCTCTATCTCATTAGGTGTCCTAGGACACTGATCATTGGATAGAATGATTCCATGCCTGAAAGGGAGAAACCCTTTTCTTGGAATCCTACATGCTAAAACAAGTAAGGATATCATCAATATGCTTTTCTTGTGATAAGCCCAACATTCTTTGTTTCTCATCTCGCACAAGGTTGATCCAAAAAATGTGACTGGCTTCTCTCAAGTTCTTCACATTGAATTACCTAGATAACTATACTTTTACGATAGATAGTGCCCCCACACCATTTTTGATGAGCAAAATATCATCTACATAAAGTATTAGAAAGATCACCACACTTTCGTTACGTTTTTTGTACACACAGGACTCATCTGGTGTAACACCCTGCTCCCGCAAGGCTGGTCTACACAAAGGGATAAGATCCCGCAGCAGACCGGCAGCCTAAGAGATAGACAAGGAGTAAACTTAAACAACCACAAATATCTTAATATCAAAAGAGGTAAACAAAAGTCACTAGGGATTCACCATCCCAGGGCATACATTATTTCTAAAACATCAAGACCTCTAGGGTCTTAAACATGAAGCTCTGCCAACACTAAAACTAAACAAAAGAAGGACTGGCCAAAATGATTTTCAACACCAGAACCAAAACTACTAGATGACGCCTGTGGTGGACCAACTCTTTGCCGTTCCTGGTATCTGCAATCACAGAGGTTATAGGAGAGCGCACTTAGCATTATCATGAACAGAAAGGACAGTTACTTAGATAAGGATAATTGAAAACTCTTTCTAAAAAAGTAGTTCATCACATTTTTCACGAAATTATATAAACTAATACATTTGCATGGACATGAAAACATCACAAATTACACAGAATCTTCTCAGTATTGAAAACAGAAATATGTTCCTGGCTCAACAGCCACAAATTTAAAATGCATAACCACTTTCTCAAATCTAGACTCAAACCC
>JAULJZ010193345.1:356-20655 GCA_032270985.1 Heliamphora pulchella | reverse complement strand
TGTAAATTGTTGAAAGTTTAATAAAGATGTATTTTCTGGATCCCCGAGCATGTATTTTATGTCGGCGTTAGAAATTCTCCCAACATTATATACAATTAGTTTTCGTTTCGGAAATGTAAATAGCAAAAGGGGTTTTAGGAGGAGTTTGAATTACTTCATTCTATACACGAGTATATTTGAATATATATTTGACCATCGGTATTGTTATCGTCATTACAGTTCCGTTTGTTTCGACATAAAATATTTTATCGTGTAAAATATTTTACATGTGAAATAATTTTGTAAAATTAATTTTTTTACTTGTATTTTTTTGTATTTAGTAAACATTTAAAAAATATTTTTAATGAAGAAACTTAGGTGAAAGAATTGGATGAAAGTGTGCAAAGGTACAATTTCAAATTTAACTTACGAGTTAATTTTTTGTAAGTTAAATTGGTTCAATGAGGTAAAATATTTTACTAAAAAAAATATTTCACATAAGTGTTATCAACCAAATAATAAAAAATAAATAAAATATTTTATTTAAAAATATTTTATGTCAAAACAAACGGAGCCTAAATATTGCTCAATCGTGTGCTTCTTATGTGTTAAGTTGTGTGGAGCTAATTAATAAATATATATAGGCAGGAGCCAGAAATCTAATTTTGAAAGGGGCATTAATTTAGTTTAAAATTTTAATTTTTTTTAATCAATAAAAATAGAATATTGCTAAAACTTAAACAATTATTAATAAGTATATAAATTTGTAATCTTATATTTTTACAAAATTTTGTGACAATTTAGACAAAACTTTTATATTTTTTTATTTCGGGTAAAAAACATATTAATCAAACTAACTGAAATATTATAATTTTTTAAATAATATTATAATATTTATATAATATTCCAATAACAAATAACTTTCTATTGTATATTAAAACTTTTCTCTTGAATGGCAAATGAAAAAAATTTGTAGTTAGAAAAATCAAACAAGAATCCTAATCAAGTAAAATTTTTAAAACGGTTATATTTCAAAAATTGTTATTTCAAGACCCTTTGTTGCAAATATTTCTATAAAAATTTAAAATAATAGAATAGTTTTATATTTATGAGGGTCACTAAACAAATTTTATAAATAGATATATATAATTTTATGTTTTTTTATAAATAATAGTGTAAATACAGAAAAGTGAGTGGGGGCACGTGCCTTCTCTGAGCGTGCATTAACTCCGCCACTGACAGTCATTATTTTGAAAATATCACGATTGTCTTTTTCACAGTTTTTGTGAAGCTGATAAGAGAATGAAGTCGAGCCGGATAGGTGTTTAAAAATACAATTTAATTTTCGCTATAACTGCTTCAAAATTAAGATTTTAACATCTCAATGCAGAATCAAGATAATCATTAGTCGGAATATTATTGTATTTAGTTGGAGAGGCTTGCCTGGGGAACAATGGAAGAGGCCAAGAGGGGTGGGATAATTACATGTTTTTTTTTTAATATCTTAAGATAGTAAATGGGTTTACATATACGATGATTTTATTTGTATCATATTTGGTTAAAATAGAATAAAATATAAAAAAATTTAAAAAAAAAATTGACCGTTAAATAAGGAGAAAAAATAATCCGAAAAATAAACAAATAATTCCAAAAGAATGAGTGGGACAAATAATCCTATTAGAAGGTGTTAGAAAAATAATTCTATAAATATCATACTACTAAATAAGAGTTTTATTGCAGCCTGACTCATTTGGAAATTAAAAGTTGTAACGAATTTTATAGACTATGAATTTTGAATTTTGATTAATAATGATTTTTTAAGTCAATAACATATTAACGACTTTTAACATATTAAAATAAAAGATCTTTTTAGCTTAAATGTCTCTTAAAAAGCATATTTATTTAGCCTTTCATTATAATAAATTAGTTTTTTTTTTTATATCTTTGTACATCTATTTTTCTACAAAAAAATCAAAAAGACAAAAAGCATACAAAAAAGCTAAGCCAAACAGAATAGATGGGGAAAGTTGGGATGCTTAGCCTTCTCAAATCTTCCTCTCTCTTGACCCACAAAATAAATAAACATTAAAAAAATCATTTTTATCACCCGAAACCAATAATAACAGAACTTTTCTCCTAACAAAAAAAGTTCCATTTTATTCATTACATCATATTATTCCAGCCGGCAATTTTTCCTATGGCACAGAAAAGAAAAGGCACACTCCATAGCTAACCAAAATGCCCTTTTGCTTCATTGTGAATCCACCACTCAGGGATATTGGCACGACCCAAATGCTGCATCAACACACAGAATCAATGAGTGAGTGAAAATCGAAAACTTTTAAGGTAAATCTCAGAGTTCTATAAATAAACAATTAAGTGAGGTGGGTGAACAAAATTAGACTCGTAAGACTTACAAGGATTGGTAATTGAGATTGTACTAAGGTCACCCAGATTCAAGCACACGCCCTTGGCCCTATAATATTGATTGAGGGCCCACGACGCGTGATTTGGGACCGTGTTGGGGTTAAAACACGAGGCCCCGGGTTGTATAGCACTACAGTCCACTTGCCCGCAACAAAAGTTTATAATTCCTTGTAGCTGACTGTTTGATGCAGAAAATCTCGCCACGCACCAATCCTGCCATCACCCATATATAGCACAATCTTTTCAATCCAAAAAAATATAATAAACTTGTTCATTCAGCCTAATTTAGTTTTAAAATGTTGTGCTTTTCTATAGAAAAAGAAAAACTTATTATTTGCAAATCCTATTAAAAATCTATTAGAGAAAGGATAATTCCTGTTAAAAAAATATCAAATTGATCAGAAAACAGTTCAAATAAGAACCAAAAAAAAAAAAGGATCCGAAATCAACCCTATTAAAGCGACTTACCAACATCAGAGGTTGACTGGACGCTTCCGAAGTTTTACCTTATTTCTTAAAAAAGTAATAGAAAAACTTTTAAGATGGTTCTATCTATGTATTAACACCTAAACATAAAGAATTTGATAAAATCTCGTGGGGCGAATCACTATAAACATACATAAACACGTGATTTACGTTGTACACTTAAAATTATGATTGCGTCAACGGAATTGCAATGTTATACTATGAGATGATACAAGGCAACTCTACCTAAAAACAACAAATATAAATATCAAAAAATAAGTCAGAAGCCAAACAAATAAAAAAAATCTTCGCTCCATGGACAAAATCTCACCAAAAAAAAATATTTACAACTCCAATATTTTGAACGCAGGGTCGAGTCATAGATTGAATTTCTAAAAAAATAACCGAAATCCACACGACTAATAGAAAATGAGAATGCTTACTGCATTGGAGTGGACAACTAGGAAAAGAAAGAAAGCAAGGGAACACAAAAACAGATTTATCCTTCCCATCATCTTTCTTTCTCTCTTTCTCTCTCAGAATTCTATCACAAGCACTGCTTGAGCTGTTGTCTGGAAAATGAATTTGCCTCTTTCTTGTGAGAAACTTTCTTATTTTTGTCGAGTATAAATAGCGAGAAGACATTAATGAGGAATAATTGGATGATTGGATTGTTATTTATGATTGGATTATGAATCTGCCGTTACATATATGACATTAAATACCTATTTATCTTATTATCCTCCATTTAAATTTTTTTTTTCCTTTTGTTCCAAAAGGTCATGTCAAATTTATAAATTCTAAAAGGGATCTTGAGAATTGTTAAAATTCTATAGTTAATCGGGCCAAAACTATTGTTAATAGTTTTTTGTTATAAATTATAATTTATTCTAAACATTCACAATTTTTACTACAAATTATAATTATTTTTTTCTATTTCAGTTACAAATTACGCACAATTTTTACCAAACTCTTGTAACTTTTGTTACAAATCATAATCTATAAGATATTAATTTCAGCAATGCCAAACACCACAAATGAGTTGGTTCCATATAATACATTCTCTAACAGTGTTTGTTTGACACTTTGGCTTTAAGTTAAACTTTTAATTTTTTGGAATTTTAGGTCAAATAAGAAAATTTCATTTGGTTGGTTTTAAACCGCCAATATAAAGACAAAGCTTTTGGAAGATTAATTAACTAGAAAAATTAAAATGTAATTTTAAATTATGACTCAAACATTAATCATAAGTAAAAATATGAGTTGTTGAATGATCATCACTTGTCCGTCTTATTTTGATTTATAAATGCCACGTTTGGATGGTGAATGTAAGAGAAAGGAAAATAAATCAAAGAAGTTAAAAATAAGTTAATTAACGCCTTGTTTAGGATGTCTAAAAAGTTTAGTTTTTAAGAGTTTTAACTGTTTTAGAAGAAAAAAAAAGAAGAAGAAAAAAAAAGATTGTTTTAAACAATTTTTTATATTAACTTTTTTATTAAAATATTTAGTATACCCTAATTTTTTGTTTTTATATTGTAGTTTTGGATATTGGTACTCTTTTTTTATTTTTGTGAGTAGAATTAATTTTTAAATTAACGATATTATAGTCATTTTACTATAAGAATGTTAGAATGATCGGGATATATATAACTTTTTTCCTTGAGAAAAAAATTTAAAAAAAATTAGTGACTTTTAAAGATGCCAAACACTACAATTAAAAAGTTTTTTTTTTGAAAAAAAAAACTTTTAAGAGATCCCAAACTGGACCTAACTCAAATTTATTTTGTTTATTTTTATTTATAGTAAGTTTGTTTGAATATTATTAACTTTTAATTTTTCTCATCATGACGAATTAAAAAATAAAAAATCTAAAAAAATAAAAAATAAACTAAATTAGTCAAATTTATCCCAAAAGATCAAGCATTAATTTTATCATTTTAGCATTTTATATTACTCTTCTGTCACTTTCAATATTTTAAATTACTCTTCTGTCACTTTCAATATTTTAAATGTGAGTTCGAATATATTACTTTTCCTTCCAAAATTGAGGACTGGATTCTACAATAAAATTAAGTCAAAGTAAAAAAACTCATTATTAAATTTATGAACAACAATTAAAGAGATTTGCTTAAGTATTTTCAGAATAAAACCTTTTAAATTTACTTGCTATTATATAATTTTGTTGGTATTTGTTTGGTTTAATTACATAATTTCTTCAAACAATAAGGATATATGACCATCTTGTTATATCAAATTTTATTTATCAAGTGATCTCTCATCAATGTATTGTATATAATCCTGAGTAGTGAGTCTTGATAAATCAGTAAAATGATGACATGTGAGATGGAAAGTAAAATTTGATAAAATAAGATAGTAATTATACTATTATTGTTGTTTAAAATAAGTTCAATTGTTAAAATATTTATTTATTAATCTTGTGCATTCAAGTAACTTACTTTTTACTATTATGTTGAAAATGGCTTTTATGTGGTTTTTTAAAAAAGATTTCTTTATTTATTATATTGGCTAGACTTTTTATTTTTTGATTTTTTTTACTTACTAGAAACTTAAAAACTAATTTCTTTTACTGAAGTACAAAAAAAGCCTTATTGTAGGCTGTTTAATTTTTTTATTCTTTCTAATATTTTTCATTATTTTGTCTAACTTTATTACCTTAGCGAATAATCTAAAAAGTAAAAGAATTTTGATTTACATTAAAAAAAAATAGCTAAAGACGGCAAAAGGTTGCATAAACTAACTTATTCCAAATCGAGCTTGAAGGGACCGAAATTCTAAGATACAATGATAATGAATATAAATCGAATCAAACAGTGTAGAACCATAACAACAACAAAACTGTACTGTGCAAATTCGATTGGACATACGAAAAACTGTACAAACGAAAACTGAACAAAAAAAATCCTAGCTTTTTCGAATTGCTAAGAACTGAAATATGGTACACCCACAAATTCCTTCAAGTTCCAAATCCTATCTGCCTGTCTCTCTTTTTCTCTGGTTCTCATAGTACGTAAAAACTCCAAGAGACGAAATGTGTTTATATGTATGAATGCGGCCAGAGTTATAGCAGCACATATATAGGTGATAACAGAGACCTATTAAGTAAATAAAACACAGACTTCTAATGTAATTAAGAAAACTCATTTCAACTAAGAATTAATTTTCTAAAAATATAAATTATAATTCATACACTAAAGAATCGTAATTGCATTCCCGAGCTTATTTTCAAAATTGAATTTTCGAGCTCCTGTTATTAAATACTTATTATTCTCATCACGTTAAGATTACAGATATCTGCTGATTAAATTAAATTACTGATAATTATATTTAATCAGCCTCTTCGAAAAATTTATTAATATCATCTACTTAACTTATTTGATATATCGAATTATAAAATTCACCTAAAATGTTTGACATAATCAAAACTTATAAGCTTTGTTAAGAGGTATCATTAGTCCCTATGCCGGGACATGAAATTCTTCAATAATTAATATCCACCATAAAAACAATGTTATTATCCAACTTACTAGAATTATAAACCTGTAAAAGGTCGCACTTTTTAATGAATTAAAATAACGAATACTAAATATACGTGTCTAATAATTATTTCAGAATTAAGAGTATAAGTACTCATAATAACTACGGGATGTAAATTATTTTATATAGTCAGTATAAAACTAATTATCCAAAAGCGATCATGTTCAATACACACAAAATATTTTAGCATAATGAATCAAAACTATAGTCAAAATTATATTATTTTCTATATTCAGGACAAATCTACTAAAACACAGTACTATAGTCATACCGATAGTGTGTCATACTATTGGTTTAATGGTAACTTATAACGTACGTATTTATCCATAACAATGTATGAATGAATATTATATCAAATCTTTTTTAAAAGAAAATTGTAATTAGCATATGCAATATTCATTTTCTATTTTAGCTAAAATCTTACTCCATCAGTCAAAGGGGCCAGATTAATTTTCTTAAAAAGGATTATCACTATTATCGTTCTTATTTTGATTTATAAATGCTATGTTCGGAAGGTGAATTCAAGAGAAGGGAAAATGAATCAAAAAGGCTAAAAATAAGTTAACTAAGTTAAATTTGTTTTGTTTGTTTTTATTTTTAGTAAGTTTGTTTTAATATTATTGAGTTTTATTTTTCTCATCAAGATGAATTGAAAAAAAAATAATAAAAATTTTCAAAAATCTAGAAAAATAAAAATAAACTAAATTAGTCAAATTCATCCCAAAAGATTAAGGCATTGATTTTATCATTTTAACATTTTATATTACTCTTCTGCCACATTCAATATTTTAAACATGAGTTGGAATATATATGTCTCTAGTCTTACTAAATTAGAAGTACTTTAATAATATCACCTAATAACATTTATTTTCCTTCCAAAATTGAGGACAGATTCTGCAACAAAATTAACCCAAAGTAGGAAAACTCATTATTAAATTTATGAACAACAATTAAAGAGATTTGCTTAAGTACTTCAAAAATAAAAACCTTTTAAATTTACCTACTATTATAATATTTTTATTGGCGTTCATGTGGTTACTTACATAATTTCTATAAACAATAATTATAGATCATCATCTTATTATTATTGAAATTTGAACACATGAATTCTCAAAAAAAAAAAACTAGTTGTGTACCATATACCAAACTTTGGCTTCAATTCACACAAAGCAAATAAAGAACTAGAGATGGCAATGGGGCGAGACGCGGTCATGGATGAACTCTCCTATTCCTGTCCTCTATTTGATCGGGGTAGAGACAGAAAAAAATATCGAGAGAAAAATAGAAAACCGGGCGGGGGTGGAGGCGGGAATATTTCAGATGTAATTTTTAAGATTTAAAAGAGTGATATTAATAAAAGTTATATATAATATAATAAATAAATAATAATAATTAATGAATCAATAAAACTAAAAATATAAATGTAATAAAAAAGAAAATTTATAAAAAAGTATAATAATTTAATGTTTTAGATTTTTTATATTTTAAAAATATATATTTTATATATGTATTCATATTTTTAAAAAATATTGTATATAATCGGAGGCGGGGAATGAAAAAACGGGGCGGGGGAGCAAATACCGTTCCCACCCCCGTTTATTATTGGGGCAGAGAAAACCCGTACATAGTGGGACATGGACGTGCGGGGTCGGAGCGGGAAAAATTGGCATCCATATAAAAAATAAGAGCAACCACAAGAATCAAGAATATACGTAGTTTAGTTGACTATCTACGTTTACGGGCAATGAAAAACAATTCACTATACTCAACAAGAACTACAAGACAACTCTCTTTCTCACTCTCTCTATATCTATCACCAAATCGAGCCTTTCTCAATCTCTCTATACTCTTCCTAGCCTCTAAATTTGAGCATTTCTAGTGTATTTCACGAGTCTTTTTCCTTCTTATGGTGTTTGTCATAACATTTTGTGTGTGTGTGTGTGTGTGTGTGTGTGTGTGTGTAAGGTCAAACTAACAGTAGTCACAACCCTAATAGTAGAAAATAAAACATTGTCTCGCGTAGACCGCTCAATCGGTCTGACCATCGATCGATCGATTTATCGATCTGCGTTTGGCTGCTCTCAATTTCTGTGTAGACCGATCGATTGGTCTGTCCTGGTGACATATTTTCTTCTTTACTTTTTAGTCTAAAAATTCAAGACACAAACCCAACAATATCTATATTGGCTTGAATTTCTCAACCATCTAGAAGAATCGTAAGTTGCATCGGTCTGCACCACTTTCACGATCCAAACTAAGCTTAATGCTCCACTCTCTCTAATCATCAATTTGAATGAACTTAGACCAAATCCAAATCACGCTTGAACTTGACCCTCTTGCTATAAATAGTCTTATCATTTTTGGGAAAAATTTTCAACTCCCAAGTCTCAGCCTTCTGTGGTGATTCCACCTTCTATAATATTGCTACTTTTCGTTGAACTCTGCCTGAGTTGTCTGTAACCTTCTTGTATTATGAAGGATCTTAACTACAGTATCTCTGCTACTGTTGATTTGAGATACCATCACCCGATTTTCTAGGTGAAATATTCTGTTCGACCTCCACCTCGACTCTTGTTGTCTTCTACTAAAGTTATGACGTACTGCATTTGTTGATCTGACCAAGCTGCAAATGTCAGAGTTCTGTGTCATCCATGCTAGACTCTGCATGTGTAGCAATGGTATCTCCACCAGTTATCGTGTTCTCTACCAATCTGTAGAGATTCTACACTTTCTGGCCTTTTATGACAGCAGTAGCATCTTTACTAATCTTCATCGCTTTACCTTTATCTGTGTACTCATAACTAAAAAGAATCCAATGTTCCCAAAGAAGTTAGGTTTTTGTTTAGCTCTAGAACATGTCTGACATTCCCCAAAATCCTTACAACTCCATCAAACATTTTGCTTTTCACTATACTCGTTATAATGGCTTGGCAAGCTGTGTCATTCCCCATTAGAATCGTACCATTGTTGCAAGATTTACACGTGTTAAACCATTGTTTTATTGAACGCATACGGTACGAGCATACTGAATCCAGTATTTATAACTTTGTTTGAAAATTAAAATTTTAAGAAATTGAAAGTAAATCTCCATCTACCTTACTGTCTAATGACTCTGTGACAAAATTTCTCTCGCCACTTAAACTCTCTACACATCTTTGTATACTTGGGTTGCCAATCGTGATCAAAGTGAAGCCAAATAGCAAGTGAGATAGAATGCCAATTCATTGAATCTACATATAAATAGATAGATAGAGCGATACAATATGTGTACTAGCTAATTGCCCACTCCTAAATGTAGTTTCTAACAAAATCCAACTCCAATACCATCTTTGAGAAACAATCAAATATAGTTTTTAAATTGTTTGGTAAAATTTTTGCCAAGTCCCCATTTAGAATTAGAAATAATTTTTTGTATCAAATATTTCAAATAATGAATAGTTTCATTGTTATCATTCGAATTTTATTGTACTTTTATGGATCCAGTTTCAGTGAGAATAAATTTATAAAAAAGTCTTGAAGGTGAATTTGCGTTTGGTGGATAACACCACTTTGACGGCAAATAATTGCTAACAAGTTTGGCTAAAATATTTGACGTTTGAGACTAAAGTATTTTGTAAAACTTTGAAATCCTCATCTTCAAGAGGAATAATGGGGATACAGGTTTCATGGGAGATGTATTTGGGTTGTGCTTTTGAGGCTTTACTAAGAGGGGTCTTATCCTTAGCAGGCTGTGTATGTGTTGGGTTTCTTAGACTCATCATTACCTGTGAAGGAACTTTGGCAGATGTTCCTTGAGGAGCTTTACTCTTATTTGAGTTGGATATTTTCCTGTGGAAACTCTTGGGTTAAGAAATTCGGGAGTGCATTGTTAGTACCTTTATTATGTTCAATATCAAAATCAAAGATACTTAAGATTGCTTGTCATCTTCCAAAAACTTGTTTCGAAGAAATATTTTGAACAACTTTTTGTAAAACTTCTATTGCAGCTTTGCAATCAATTCGTAATAAAATTTTTGATTTAATAAATTACTTTCAAATTTTGTTATACATAAAACAATAGATATTTTTTTTTTAATTGTTGAATAATTTTGTCGAGTGGGTTATCACACACCACTAGTAAATCAAATTAATTGCTCTTTATTATTACAGTAATGCTATGTTGGTATAAACAAAACTTGAAAAAGTACCTAGAATATGCTTTGGATGGTTAAGATTCACTAAGAGTGTGTTTTCATCCTATTAAATATGAATCTTAACCATCTAAATCACATTCTGGATACTTTTTTGGGTTTTATTTCTGGGTTCATAACATTACTGTTATTATTATTATTTTTTTTTGTTGTTTGGCATATTTTTTAATTCTTTGATGATTAGAATTGGAAGGCAAAGAACTTCTATTTCCATCGGAACAAAAAAGGCGTCAAACTTGAATGACAGAAAAGATAGAAAAGAGCCAACATTCCCTCAAAAGGAAAAAAAGAGAAAAAAAAGAAAGAAAAGGACAAGAAGACAATCACACATAGTTCGAGATTCCCAAACCTATACGGGTAGCAAGATTTGTAAGAACCTGAGCTTCATTTGTCAAGGACAATTTCATAGAGAGCTCCAATAGAATAAAATCTCGGATCAAAATCCAACCACATTTCAACATTGAAAATCACCGACTCTAAGAAAATGAAGAAATCAATGTAGTGTCAGCCCCAAGCAATTCCATAACATTGTAATCATCAAAACCAATGAGTAGCAAAAGGAACATTTAACAAATTAAGCAATAGCAAAATTATCAAGTCGACATACATGAACATGTGCAACTTTGTAATAGTGCTACTTGAAGTAATGAATCTTCAAGACCCATTGAGGGAGAAGAATCTTTTGACGTTTTGTAGTTCATTGGAAATAATTTAATTGAGATTGAAATTGAAATGCTTTCACATCATCATCATTATCATCGTCGTTGTCGTTATTGTTGTTTGATTTAGACAAATGCTGACAAAAAGCGACCTTGCTCCAATACGATTTGGGTTTATTAATCTACCAACCACCCAAAATTCAAAACCATTTGAAATTAAAAGAAATAATTAAATAAATAATACCACTTCTAACTTGTGGAAGCCTCATATGGAAAACCCAAAACAATAGTAGAAAACGAAGAAGGGATTATATATCAGGAAGAAAGATATTGTACGGGAATGACCCGTAAATTATATTTGTTTGATGGATTGAATCTAGCCCGAATGAATCCATTAATGAATCACATTCTACAATGATGAACAAACATGAATTAGCCAGCGGCAACTCACTGGAAGCCACTCCGATGATAAAATTAGAACTATTTTAGTGAGGAAAATTTGTAAGAAGACAATTTGACAGAGTTTTTGTTAGTAAAAATGAATAATGCATACCTTTTGTATTTTGAATCCTCCCCTTTTATAAAGAAGAGATACATTTCTCTTTCCTCAATTCTCGTGATGATTTCCTAACCCCCACACCTCCCTGCAAAATGGCTCTGTCATCCATGCACACACAAACGGCGATGGCAGGGTTGGCAGACCAAATTCGGTCTTTTCATCATAAATGCTACCATCTCAGCCCACACCTAGGGCCGAACTTCTCATGTGGAATAGACCACCTCGGCCAAATCACACTTGATAGCTAAAATCCTTCAATCTAATCGCATTAAATATTGTACAGAACATGTCACGTCTGATTTAATGTTTGTGCAGTTTGGTCAAATCTCATTAAATGCAAACCCGTGACCGAGCTCTATATTCTCGGAGAGGGTGTAGTGAGTTCTGCCACGTGGCCAGACTCCTGCATTTGGGCAAGTCCAAAAGCCTCCCATCAAATTGAGCCCAAGTCCAAGGCGCAGGCCCAACGGGCCGATGTGAACATGATTCGCCCCCCCTTCAGATATATAAGAGGGTAACAGAATTTCTACGATAAAGCATAGTTTGGAGAGAGAAGATCCGAAGAAAGCAAAGAACCACAAGAACCAGGGATGAACAGATAACAAACCCCCGATGCGTAAGTAATACGGGCCTTTGATTTTGAACTAATTTGTGAATAAATTAAATCATTAAGGCAGTTCATGCAAACCTTGCTATAGAAAGGAAACCGGCCCCTCAGAAACAGAAGTGCAAAGCTAATTTAGGGAAGAAAACATAAAAAGCATAAAATGAGGCAATTCAATGCACTACCGCCTGTTCTGAACAACCAGGTTTTGCTTTGAGATTTAGGTGAAGGAGCAGTTGAGAGACATAAGAAAAAATAGCCAAGAAAAAACAGCTAGAAGTCAGAAGCATAAACGAGGCAAATTCCTCTCCAAAATGCAAGGTTCCAAAGTCCAAAGCACATGCCATGTCTATGTTATCTTCAAGACGCAGGTTTGTTCAAAAAAGAATTTAAACAGTAGAACTATTTTATAACAATGGTGAAAGAATGGGGGGGGGGGAGGAAATGAATTCTGTATATAAAATAAAAAGAACTGTGAAGCAGACTAAACTAGGTTCTACATGCAAAAAGTACAAGAAAAATAAATAAACCTTACAAAACTCTAGTCATAAACAGAAGCAAATATAGATCAAGATGAGTGTTACACAATCTGCCCTTAAAGCAGATTCACCACTTGACTACAGTGCTTACGTATCCAGATGTTTGCCTCTCAAGAATACTTAAAAAGTCGCATGCAGAAGTAGCACTACAATTTGTTGTGCTCGGCGAATCGAACAGTGGTTGAACTTTCTCTTTTAATGCAGAAACGGATGTAGGAATTGGAATTTAAAAAAAAAAGAATGCTATGAAGAAGTTTATATATAGGTGGCGCACGTCGTTAACCAATTGAAACCGGTTTGGTTCAAAGCATACCAGCACACATGGTAGTAAAACTCGCCCACTGAAAGATTTATTTAAATTAAAAAAATATTTTTAAATAAATTCTTGTCAAAAAGATAGGATCCTACCTATACACAGCCCGGCTCGGCACGGTCGATCAGGCAACGCGCTTGTGTTTTTTGTTCGGCCCCATCCAAGCTCACACTTGGGTAGGCCCTCCCCTACAAAACTAGGTACCCAATAGGACATTTCCCTTATTCTAAGGTTAAGTTATTCTTGATCTTCTAATGTGGAACAAACATTGTTACCTTCATTTTACAATATTTCACTATATGAATTTGGAATTTATTTTCTCATTCAATATTGAAAGATTTTAAACAATCAAATACATATTCTTATTGTACTTACGGTAGTCAATACAATACTAACCTAGACCATCTTAACTGATGTGTACGTCCCACTTGAAATATGGCTCAAAGTTAGCCAAAAAATAATTTTCAAAACTATTTTTTCAGAGTCTATCCATTTGACCTAAATACCCCAAGGAGAAAGTAGCCAAGAAGAGAAGACCAAGGGCTAAATCGACCAAAATAGGAATGAAAATATGTGCGGCGGAGCAACAGTAAAAAAAAATTCTCACTTCATTTATAGTTAATGGGCATATATGAAAGGGCTGAAGGCAGTTGTGGCTTCAGAATCTTTTATTAATAAGATCATTTAAAAATTATTTGATAATAAATTTTATATTAGATAATAATTAATCATCTACAATTAATATAACACAAACTAAATTTAACGTCTTAATTAATAGATAGAATACCACTTGGGTATAATCATGCTATTGTTTTGAGAAAAAAATAAATACTTAAACTTTTACAATTATATTCGACAAAATTTTATATTTTAAAAATTGGTATATAATAACCTAATTATCAATAATATCAAAAATATAATTTTTAATATATGAGGCAAATCAATTATTGAATCAAACTACATAAAGAAGTAATTTTGTATTTAACTCTGTAAAATTATTTTTAAGCTCTTAAAATTGTATATCTATAATTGTATAAAATATCACAACAATAGTGATATAATTAAATTTATAAATAGTAAAATATTTTGTCGTGACCTTTTAAGAGCTGCAAATGTATCATCTGTGCTTAAAATAAAAATACTGAGTGCAGTAATTTGGTTTAATACATTAAAAATAAATAATATTGTATTTTTATATTATTATGAGGTCAATTAATATTTTTTAATAGAGCCAATTATACATCAATTAAAAAATATAATAATAATAATAATATTGTGCAAGATTATGTACTAAATCTACAATATTGTTGTAGCTTAAAATTAGTCGATAATCATTTTTAGTAATTCAGCTACTACTAAAAAGAAAAAAAAAATTTGAAAATTATTACTTAAGTTATATTTCAAGAAAATATAATAAAATTACTAAAATTCAACTGACAATTAAAATTTTCTTTCGGTGATTTTTTTAAGAAATCTATTCATTTTACACTATGTTTTTAAAAATTCCATGCAATTTCTTGAGATCTATGCCTTGGTTGGGCTAATTTAGAAGAAAAGGAATTATATGGTCATAAATTCTGAAAATCTCGTTGTAATTCCATCGATGGGGAAACTGATAGGGAAACTTATTTGTCAGTTAAAATTCTTGGACAATGAAATTTATGGGCAGTAAAATTTCACTTACTATGGAATTTATCTTGGTCTTTTTTCATAACGAATTTGATATCCATGATCGATTTTGTTTGATAAATCTTAACAATAAACTTTTATAATGGACTAGTAAAATAAGAATTATGACATTTTAAAGATTGTAATTCTGAAATTAAATAGGAAGAACAATTTGATCTACGTGTTATTTACCAAGTGCAATAAAATCTTATTACGAGGGATTTATTGCCAAATCACTCAATGTCAAAAGTGTACGGACAAAAAAGCAATATAAACAAAATAAAGTTCTTTAAAAATATGTTTGCTTCAATATCTGACCAGGCAGTTATTTTCAGCCATAAAGAGCATCTCCCTTTCAGATAGATAGCTTTACTTAAGTTTCTCCTAAACGGCTACAAAGAACTCAAAATCCAATATAAATTACATCACTTTCCATGACAAGGAAGACAAAATTAAGGCCATGTTTAGATAACATAAATCATAAAAGATGAATAGGAATATGAATCAAATAGCAAGTAAACTAATTCCTAGAGTAACATATTTAATCAAATAGCAAGTAAACCAATCTATCTCTACTTGCTTACTCTTCCATAACTATGAAGTAAAAAACTATTCCACAAGAAAATTTGAACTCTATATCTAGGTTACTAAAAACCCCACGAGGTGAAGCTCTTAGTATAGACAGTGGTAATGGTATAATTGTAGTTGGGGGCCTTCGTCCCTGATAAAGGAAAGACAGTCTTATCAATTATCTTAACCACCGTATGCCGACCAAGATGATACCGAAACAATCCTCTTGCAAACCAATCCAACAACAATTCACCGTTTTGGATATCCACAGGCATTATTATTTCAGGGCAGTATGCATCGTACATAGGGTGGCGTTTCACATCCCAATCAAGGTTGACCTTGTATTTTTTTACCCAAAACCAATTTTCATAGTCCTCCAATACCCATATATCATTTATTAACTTGGGACACAAATAACAGAAATATAATTCCCCTCTCATCGTTACTAGATGCACATTTTCATGGCTTTTCTGTGAAAAACATTTCTTTCCCGGATGAGGCATAAAACGGAAGTCTTCAGAGTGTATGTTAAATATCATGACAGAGTTGCTGCAAGGAGGTATGTTGTACTCACTTATATATTTATGTGCGGTCATCCAGTGTAGAGCTCCATTCAGAAGTGGCGGGGTTCTAAAGAACCTTGGCCGATAAGGGAAAGCGTCAACTCTTCTCCACATCTTGTCCCCCAAACCGCAAATGAGATATTCAAAACAATTGTCTTTCGGGTGCACATGAAGCAACCTGAATTCCTTGGTCAATGGATGAAAGAAGTACCCACATATATTACCTGGCTCATATGGTGACATTATACTTAGTTCTTTCCGTGTGACAGGGATGCAAATATAATGTATTGAATTATGAAACAGAGGCCTAAACACAAGTAACCCGTTGCAAGACCCAAGAAGCGCCACATCATTTCTCTTCGTTAAGGTCATTGACCCTGCACGCATTTTCTCCATCATATTATCCTTTTTAGCTCCATCAAGAATAAACCCATTGCAAGACCAAAGAAGCGCCAGATTTCTCTTCATTAAGGTCATTGACCCTACACGCATTTTCTCCATCATATTATCCTTTTTAGCTCCATCAAGAATAAACAAGTTCAACCATCGCAACCAGTGCATTGCACAAAAAGTACTGGAGCAGCTCTTTTAATATGCATTTCAGTAAAATAAGGCGTCGAAGTTAACACGAGCCACTGCCTGCACACCTTTCGACATTCTAGAACATATTCTGTGGGAAGTCTACTAAGGATGTCCATGATGATATCGTCAGGAAGAGGTCTAACAACCCTCTCCTTGTGAATAATAACTGTCCAGCCTAGCTGACACCAAACATGTTGAATCCGTGTAAAGCAATGGAGGACCATTGTGTCTGAAAAAGCACAAATACCAATCAAGCTTGCAAAATAAAATGAACCATTTACCTAATAGCAAGATGGAATCAAAGTAAAAGGTATTAACATAAGATTGTAAAATCTATACAAATCACTTCAGTCGAGAAGGGATATTCAGCATAACATAAAACTTCATCAAAGAGAATTCGGGCATGCATGCAACCATGGATATGAGTAGTTTGTATATATACATATGTATAAATGAACACAAGCACAATGAGTGGGTAATGAATCTAATGTGAAATTGTAAATGACATAACGGGACTGCCTACCTGTAGCTGTAATTGATTTATAGTAGTAGTCAAATAATCAAATGTCATTAAGTACAAATTTCCCTCGTTGAAAAATGAACAAGCCAACAGAAGATGGAATGGATCTAGTAAGAGAATTTCTATCATTTTAAGGGGGAGAGAAAGGTGTAATTGATTTATAGGAGTAGTTAGATACATAAATGTCATTAAGTACAAAATTTCCTTTGTCGAAAAATGAACAAGCCAACAGAAGATGGAATAGATCTAGTAAGATAATTTCTACCGTTGTAATGGGGAGAGGAAGGCCTTTTTGTGCATTTATGATTGGTAAAACAATTTCCCACATTGATTTTGCCAAGAGGGTTCTTTATGTTTAGAGTTGGAAATGACATGTTGTTGGGACATCACTTCTTGCTTCTTTTTTTCACATACAGTTGTATGTAACGTGCAAATCTCTCTAATGCTATTTTTATTTTACTCAAATCTCATATCAAATAATACTTCTCATAGCTGAATGAATATTTTATATTAACAATGATCTTTTCAAAGCAAAATGAATTGTAACTACACAAAAAAACACTCCAGAGTTGCAGAACATTATACCCAATTCTAGAAAAACAAATGAATCAATTCACAGTTACACACAACAACAAAAGCTTCAACATAACATGAATCCAAGAGATTAGATATTTTTTATGATATTATAATAACAGCAAACACTCAATCCTTGAGCTAACAACTATTTTTTTTATTACTAACAGCTTCTCTGGTAAAAAAATAAACATAGACCTAACAGGCTAGCACGAAATCAAATTATATAGATAAACTATAGCAATATAAAAACAATCAATCGAAAGCAAACAATCTTAGATCAAGCCCATAAAACTATTACAATCAACATGACAACAACAAGAAATATTGCGATAACCAATTCATCCAGCGCCTATCTGGTAGGACATACTAAATACAAAAGGTTTAAACTTTTAACGTCGAAACAGTGAACATCTATATATACAGACACCTATAAATATGTGCTCATGTGATTACCTAATTACTGGTATGAGACAGACGTGGGACTAACCTTGAGGGGGAGGGGGAGGGGGAGGGGGACAACACCAAAACTGGAGGGGAGAGAAGGGGTATTTCCAGCTTCATGTATATCAAACAGGTAAACAAATTTCCATATTAATTTTTCCAAGAGGTGTTCTTTTCTGTTCGCTTTGAATTGGAAATCACGTGTTGCTGCGACATCATTTCTTGCCGATTCTTTTTTTCCCATAAATGCATGTAACGTGCAAATCTCTCTGTTGCTATTTTATTTCACTCAAATCTCAAAACAAATAATACATATCATAACTCATCAATATTTTATTTTACCAATGATTTGTTTATAGCAAAATCAAGTGTAACTACACAAAATACACAACCAATAATACAAATCATTACACCCAGTTCTAAAAGGAGAAAATAGATCAGTACACTGAACACCAATCCAATCTCAATACAAGAAAGATTATTAGAAGCAAATTCAAAAAAGAGAACAACCTTTCTATTCTATCTATCCTAGGAGCTAGCTTTGAGTTCTTATACGAGTTGTTCTATTTCTCCTATCGTTCTAGCAGGAAGACGAAGACGCAACAATCTTCATCTGCTTCTTTGCATATGCTCTAGTTCCTAGGTAAGAATACCATTAGCACTTGTTAGACCACTCATAACGGTTATATTGTAAGTTCGAGTGCTACTAAGCCTACCACCCCTTCTCTTCACCTGATACAACAAGCAGTCCCCAAGTTACAGATCAGCAAAAGCTTCAACATCACATGAATCCAAGTGATCAAATAGTTGTTATGCTGTTGTAATAAAAGTAACAACGTAATCCTTGAGCTTGAGCTAACTATCTTTTTACCGACAGTTTCTTTGCTGAAAAAATAATCAGAGACCTAGCAAGAAATCAAGCGATATATCGACAAACTATTGCAAATCAATAGACAGTCAATCCAAAAGCGAGAACCAGCCCACAAAGCTTTTCCAATCAAGATGGCAACTAAGAAATGTCATAATTAATTAAATCATCAAATGCCTAACCATTTCAAAGAAGAAAATTAGAGCATAGGAAGTACCGAAGACAAAAAAAAAGTTCTAAACTTTAAACATCAAAACAGTGAACATATATAGGCTCGCACACACACACACACACAGATATATATATATATATATATATATATATGAAACGCCTAATCAACTTAAAGCAGAAATTAGAGCATAAGGTACCGCAGACAAAAAAAGATCTTAACTATTAACATAAAAACGGTGAACATATATGCATATAAACACGTATATATGAAACATCTAATCATCTTAAAACAGAAATTAAAGCATAGAACGTTCCGAAGACAAATCTAAACTTTGAACATCAGAACAGTGAACAGATACAGATACAAACACGTATATACGAAACACCTAATCATATTAAAAGAGAAAATCAGAGTATAGAAGGTACAGAAGACAATATCTAAACTTTGAACAACATAACAGTGAACAGATACATATACAAACCCGTATATACGAAAGGCCTAATCATCTTAAAAGATAAATCAGAGAATAGAAGGTACAGAATACGAAAGATCTAAACTTTGAACAACATAACAGCGAACAGATACAGATACAAACACGCATATACGAAATGCCTAATCATCTTAAAAGAGAAATCAGAGCATAGAAGGTACCGAAGACGAAAGATCTAAATTTAGGGCTGCGGAGGGGTGCTGCAGCGACGGGCCGACGGCGGCGGAGCGGGTGCTGCCCCGTTGAGGTAGGGATGTTGCAGCTACGAAATAATTAATTTAGGATTTAGGGCATGTATCAGCGCATTTATAATTATAACCGTATTTATAATGGTTATAGATAAATATTAAATTTATTTTGATTATTTTACAGAAATTTTTAAGAAAATTATTTATACAAAAAATTAAATTAATTAAGTATTAATAATTAAATTATTTGAACATATTTAATTTAATTAAAATAAATATTTTATTTCTTAAAATTACACATACCATTAAAATAAATATTAAAAAGCACACTATTATCTACGTATATCTAACTAATCTAATTTTTTTTTTTT
>JAULJZ010193335.1:0-20657 GCA_032270985.1 Heliamphora pulchella | reverse complement strand
AGTTATCGATGGTTTGGTACGATGTCATTAGTTTCAGAGATTTTAAAGGTTTTTGATGGCGAGGTTCAAATGCCGAGCTTGGATCACCTCCCGAGGATCGTACTGAGGCACTATTCTACCTGTTTTTATCATCGAATTTGCCTAAGATTAAGCGGGATCAAATTGGGATGTCTACAGTAGGCTGTGAGAGCCGGTGGATGAGATAGGTTGTGAGAGCCAGTGGATGAGGTAGACTGCAAAAGCCGGTGGTTGACATAGGCTGTGAAAGTCGGTGTCGAGGTAGGCTGCGGGAGCCGGTATGTGCGCTCTGTAGGCTGAAACGAGGTCTTGACGAGGCACTCATGTGTGTTTGTGGTATCCGAAGGCTGAAATGAGGTCCTGAGGAGGCATGTGTTTTATGGATTGCATGTACGGCATTTTGGGACGGATAGACCAATTTTCTTAAAACTGTGTTAACGGCCTGCGGGAGTCGTAATACTAAATTTATTTTTAAAACTCTGATGAGTAAAACAAAACATGGTTTGTATCCTCACTTTCCCTTGCATGTGAGAATGGTTTTCGGGCTCTGGTGAGTCGTGATCTAAAATTGTTTTCAAATCGTTTTAATGGCTTGAAAGAGAGTCGAAAACTGCACTTCTTTTATTGAGCATGTTTAGCTTATACTGCATGCGCTGTTTAGAATCTGCTGAGCTTTGGCTCACGGTGTGAAAGTTTGCTTTTGTTCAGGTATCGGTCACGCAGGTTGATCTGGAGGTGCTGGAGGGCGGAAGAGTGTAGTCTTCCTTTTTGTTAGCTTTTTTACATGTATGTTATAACATGTTTTCGGGCATTGGAGCCGTGTAATGTTGTCGTTTGGCGTTTATATACAGTGCATGTATGGTTTACTTTGAGAGTGTATTCTCGGGATGTGTATATATTTGGTTATTATTGAGTGTTTCACGTGGTCCGGAGTTTGGGACGTGACAAAAGTTATCCCAAACAAGCACTAAATAATAAGGAATGCATTTGTTAAGAACAATTTGAGAATTAAAAAAATTAATTGGACTAAACTTACTAAAACATATTAAGTGAGGCTAATTTTTGCATCGTTAGCCATAATAGAACTAATACCAAAATTTCTCTAAATAAATTAGGTCGGATTGTTATAAAGCTGTGTTTGGTATAGCTTTTTTACAAGCTTTTGGCTTTTGAGCGTGGAGTAAAAGCCACACGATTTGGCTTAGCTTAACATCACAGGCTCCCTGCCATCCTAACAGTACACCACTACTTTTTTGGTAAATTATCGAAAATACCAGACATTAGTACCGTTGCATGCCTTGGTCCTTATACAGCTCACTTTCCCTTTCTTGTTCGTTCATCAATTGTCGGCTTCTCTTCGCTATGGTCATGTAATAACCCGGCTCAAACTTTAGTATTAGTGACGATTAGCCGATAAAATCTTAAATCGCTAGAAGGTTATAAACCCTAACTCACCCCGAAAACCTTAATTCGATCCGAAAATTTTAAAATGACCTAATAGTCAATAGGCAAAATCCTAATACTTAGAGAAGATTCCAAATATCCTTAATTAAATAAATAATATGAAATATTAGAATAAAAATCAAAATTGTTCATAATTAGGATAAAATGACCATTTCGCCCATAGTATATCAAAAAGTCTTAAAAATTTAAATTTTGATACATGAACATCCTAAATTAAAGATTTAAATATAATTAAGTAACAAAGGACAAAATAACATTAAAAATAACAAAAATGCCTCTAGGTGGCCGACCATATTGGAGTTTGTGCCCAAAAAAGTGACTTTTTACCTTTTTAAGCTCAAAAAATGAGAAAATTATACAAATTAAGTATTATTATGACCTAAGATTTTTTTAAGTAATATATATAATAATATAATAATATAGGCCAAAAAAATAAACAAATCATTATTAAAGTTCTTACATACTAAAATAAGTCAAAAAGATAACATGTTTTAGTAGGTTGAGTTACAAAAAAGATATACCAAATTATTTTTTAAATCGTTTTCTTGCACAATATGATATCAATACCTAGTTTAAATCTCAAATTAATGCAAAGTTTGAATTTTTCTTTCCAAACCGACTTAGCCAAATTCCCTTGCTTCCAAATCTAAAATTTGTAAGTCTCAAAAGGTTCCCACCTTGCAATGCAACCAATCATGAATTAAAATTGAAAAAGAAGACTTACACATTAATTATTAAACTCACCACCCATTTTGCCTATATATACAAAGCCAAACACCTCATTTCTCTTACATATCATTCGGTCAAGTGAGGGAGAGAACTACATCTCGCGTGTTCTTGAGGAGTTTTATAAGTTTGAGAGAACCAGATCTTGAGTGTTCTTGAGGAGTTTTATAAGTTTGAAAGAAGAAAGAAGCTGGGCCGGCCTTGGGACAAAACCCACAAGGAAATGGCATTGAGTCCCTAAATTTGTTCAAAAATTAAGAGCCTCCAATTTTTTAAAAAATTAATATTGATGCCCTAATTTTTAGGGACGAACTTGAACTTGAAGAGGCGCCAGACAGAAAGAGCAAAACACGAAACGGACGATTGTCAATTCACGAACCTGAAGCAGCAGAAAGTGCGAAAATCGCTCGAAGTCATCGTGCGTCGCAGCGTCGGCGTCGCTCTGCTCGCTGTGTGTTGGGCCGTTGGTGTCGCTCCGCTCGCTGTGCCCGTGCCGTGCGTTGTCAAGGATGATCAATCGTGAACGGTGATTCAAGTTTTGGAACCAGTGAAGTGAACGGTCATCATGATTCGTGCATGAACGAAGAGTGCTAGAACATCAACTCACAAGTGAACTCGTAAGTTTTTGTTTGCTATTTCTTAGAAGATAATTTTTAATTTTTTTTTCTGTTTGTTATTTTTTAATATTTTTAATTATTCTTTTGTTTGCTACTTTTTTGATTTGCAGAATTTTATAATCATGTCTCTTAGAAAATATATGCCTGAATCGAAAAAAAAAAAAACAAAAAATAGAAGAATTAATTCAATCTCTAGTGGGATCTCTTGGTAAGTTTTTTAGTGGTAAAAAACTAACATAAAATTTAAATTCTACAAGAATTAATTCAACCTTTTGTCGTTGTTTTGATTGTAAATTGAATATTATTAAATTGTGAAACAACAAGACAAAAATTTAATTTATTGAAACTTTTGTAATATTTTTTCTTAAAACTATTGTGTATAAAAAATTATAAAGACCTCATTTTAATCATCTTCTTTGGGCCCCAAATCACTCAGGGCCGGCCTTGGAAAGAAGAAGAAGAAGAAGAAGAAGAAGAAGGTGGGTCCAAGAAAGAAAGATTTTTGGAGACCAAGGTTGCATAAAGCCAAGTCCTCTAGGCCATTCCCCATTCTTACGTCCTCAAACAAGTAAATAAACCTCTAAAATCCTCTGTTATTCTCACACAAAAATCTCTCTCAACTCATCTTTTTAAACACATTTTAGATCAAGAACCGAAAAATGAATTAAAAAGGAGTTGTAGTGAGAAAACTAGGAGTTATTCATGATTTTTATGGTAGGAGATGTGTTTGTATGTTTGAATTCATGAGATGTGTAGCTTCTATAAATTCTGTAACATTGATATTTGAGTTTAAAATATATGCATGTAAAGAATAAAGACCACATGTTGATATACCATGAGCTAAGAGGCTAGAACTCTTGGAGGCCTGATTTTTTAGCATTTTTAACTCTCTATCCCGAATTTTGAAATATCATAACTAAATATAAAAATATGATCTAAGTGTGTTCTTTATATACAGACTTAGAATTTGATGTTATTTTTCATACAAAATTGGTTTAAACTGATTTGAATGAGTAAAACTCGAGTTATAACATTTTTTTCATAGTGTGTCAGTTTTAGACCAGTCAGTATTGCAGACCTAAAAATTCTAATTTAAAATGAGATCTGAGCTTAGGTCAAAACATCAAAGTTGTGGATAACATGTATATCTTGGAGTACACAAAAAATAAGCCAAAAATATTGAGATTTGATAGGTCAAAACACATCTAAAAATCACTATTGTGGATTTGTGAGTAACCAAACCTTTTGTTACCAGTTTTTGTGCTGCCAAAAACCTATATTGTTAGTGATCTACTCCAAAAGTGATTTTCCTAAAAAAATATAGGTAACATATTAAAATATTTACTGTCCAAATGTCAAACCTAGATACCCCGGATGATCCCTGAAACTATTTTTAAACCCTCTATTATAAACAGATTCTGTTGTGCATTTTATAGTTGACTGAACCTATTTTACATAATGTAGACTCCCCAATTTTACCCCGCCTAATCTTAGGTGAATCCGATGGTGAAAGCAATTGGAATGGTGCTTCAGTACGATCCTCGAGAAATGATCCAACCTTGGTATTTGAACCCAATAATCAAAACTTTCAAACCAGTGAAATCATCATTGAACCGCCATGTTGAAACCTTGGGGTCGCCATGTTCATTGTGGCGACCGCTAATGGAATCTCTTGAAAGCTTTCACTTTTTGTGGCGACCGCCATGTCCATATCTGGCGACCACCAACTTGCATAGTGGCGACCGCCATAAGAAGTGGAAACTCTCCTGAAGTAGCGACTGCCAACTTCAACCTGCCGACCGCCAACTTGCATAGTGGCGACTGCCACCTTGAAAAACCTTGGCGTGTCCTAAAATTTGTCTGCATTTCATTGGTTGAAGAATTCTATAAATACCGTACATTCTAGTACGTTTTTAGGAGAGAAAGACAGAATTTTAGAGAGAGAAGCTCTGCCGAGTCGCCAAGCTTTGTCGAGTCGCCGAGCAATCCCGTGCTCCGACGCCCAAACCATTCTGAAGTACCAAGAGTCGAACTCCCAATACCGAAGTTTTGAAACCCTAACTTAGATCATCACCTGAGGATTGAATTGCCCATCACCACTCCCCAACTCGAGAATTTTTTAGCGATTCAAGTACTTTGTTTGGATCTCCGACCCTTCTAACTCCATTTTTTACTTCTTTGGAGTGACCGGGTTAATTTACTTATTTCATTTTGCATACGTTCTGTCATTGATTATATAGTTGTTTTAATCTTTAGAATGCATTTGGTTTACAACGAATGTTTTTAATTTAGTAAAGTAGCTAGTTTTAGTTTGTTTAGTTTATTTAATTATTTGCATTAAATTTGTTAAATATATTAAATAGTGCTAACATAATTTAACAATACAACTAACAATATCGTTATTGTTATAATCTAAGCACTTACATATATATAGTTGTAATTATTAATATTACAGCCATTTAATGCTAATGTTCCGTTTTCTCTCTTTTTTATTTTTAATGTAATTTTATCTTCTTTGTAATTTTTCATTTTTTTTCATTTAATATTAGTGTAATTTCCTTTACTAGCTTTTTATTATATTTTATTTTTTTATTATTAGTTTTATATTTCATATAATATTCTATTTTATTTTTCTTTTAAGGTTAGTTTTATTTTCTTTTCATAGTACTTTTTATTTTATTTTATTTTGTTAAACTCAAAAAATCACAAAAAGTCCTTTAAGTTAGTTTTCATCTTTAAGTGTAATTTTTTTTTCTTATTGTAGTTTAATTCTCTTTTGGGTTTTTTTTCCTTTTATTTTCTTTTGTTTCGTTTAAAATATAAAATATGAATAGTTAAGATTTTCTTTTTAGTAGTTTAAATAAGTATTTTTTAATCTTTTCATTTTAGCATAATTCTCTTTTACAATTTTTTTTATTTTCTTTTTCTCTAAATCTTTAAACTCTCTTTTGTCATAATACCTTTATTTTTAATTTCTTTGTTAGTAAACCTTTTTTTAATATAGAATGTTTATGCATATTTTATTTTACATTTAGTATTTTTTTTATTAAATATTCATCACGTTAATGCTAGCTTAGTTTATTTTGATAATATGCATGTTTTAGTTCTTTTATTTAAAAGTATGTTTAAATTAATTTAGGATTTTGATAATATTGTTAGCAATGTTCATACCAATTTTTAGCATAATTTGGTTTTAGTGACTTTTAGCATACTTTTGTTCTTGAATCATGCTAGCTTAGATTGTTTTAATAATATTGCATGTGAATTTTACTTCATGTATTCTTTAATTAGAAATTGCATGCAGTAGGGCTTAGGATCTTGTTTCCTTATTTACTTTGATTTAGCATTCTATATACATATGCTATGTATTTTTCTATTTGATTTTAGATATTCTCTCTTTGTCACCACTTTTTTTATTTGCATGCATTTGAGAAATTTTATTAAAGAATCAATGATGATTAATAGAGGCCAACCTTATGGTTGGGCGAATGGGGTGTCGAACACCTTATCTGATTCGTACTTTAGCCCCCGAACTCTCTTTCTCTGGTTAAACGTTTTAAAGATCAATAGTTATTTTTGTTTTTCTTGATTTTTTTCAAAAACTAAGTGGCAACTCTATTTTTAACAAAAAGAGATTTTTAAAATTTAGCTTTTAAGGTGTTCAAATATTCTTTAAATGCCCTTATTTTTGACCATTTTAAAATTTCAAAATCCCAACGCCACACTGGCGACTCTACTAGGGACTGGTTCCCAAAATCAATTAAGCGAACTAGACTTGAAAATGGTTCTTAGGGCGAGTTTTTCATTTGTATTCTCGCATGCATGTGCATTGTTCTTAAACCCCCTACTTAGTCGACCTAATGCCTTGAACGTTCATCTATTTCGGGAATTGTTAGGAAGACGGGCAAGTCTTACTGACTGTACGTTTTCATAGGTGCAGTAAAAGAGTTCGGATGTACTATTTGACCATGTCTTGTATCACTCCAAGCATGGGAGGTGTATACCCAGTTCTATTTAGAAGGTACTCTATTTGAAAGATCAAAATCGACCTTTTGCATATAGTAGCTTAGAACCATCAATTAGGTGATGCTAACTGTAGACACCCCAATTTGACCCCGCCCAATCTTAGGTGAATCCAATTATGAAAATAGTTAGAATAGTGCCTCAGTACGATCCTAACGAAATGATCCAAGCTCCGTATTTGAACCCAATCATCAAAACCTTCAAACTAGTGAAATCATCATTGAACTGCCATGTTGGAACCTTGGGGTTGCCATGTTCATTGTGGCAACTGCCAATAAAACCTCTTGGAAGCTTCCATTTTTTGTGGCGACCACCATGTCTAACTCGACGAACCGTCAACTCCAACTTGGCGACCGCCAACTTGCATAGTGGCGATCGCCAACTCCAACTTAGCGACCGCCAACTCCAACTTAGCGACCGCCAACTTGCATAGTGTCGACTGCCGACTTTATTATGGCGACCGCCAGTAGAATCTTCTGGAAGCTTCTTTTGATGTGGCGACTGCCATGTTCATACCTGGCGGTCGCAACTCCAAAAATCCTGACGTGTCCCAAAACGTGTTAGCATCTCATTGGTTGGAGAATTCTATAAATACCGTACTCTCTGGTACGTTTTCCACACAAAATTAGAGAGAGGTTTAGAGAGAGAAGCTATGTCGAGTCGCCGAGCAATTCCGAGCCCCGATACCGAAATCCTGTCGAAGTACTGAGAGCCGAGCCTTCAACCGATACTAAAACCCTAGATTGGATCATCGCCCGAGGATCGAATCACCATTCCTCGACTTGAGGATTCCTTAGCAATCCATGTGCCTTGTTTGGATCCCCGATCCTTCTAACTTCATTTTTTTTTTTGGAGTAATCGAGTTAAATTCAATTTCTATTCACGCATTTCTTTAGCTTATAGTTAACATTGTTCACTATTTACTTTGCCTTATGTAATTTAATCTTTTTAATTAATTTCTTAATTTACACATTCACACTAAATACATTGTCTTTTCTTCTTTTATTTTATCAATTAGTGCTAATATATTTTTTGCAATTACAATTTATTAATATTGTTAATTGTTATAATAATGCACTTACATATATGTGAATATAGTTATCAATACTACCTTCAGATTTAAATTAAGTAGTTGTATTTAATTTCTTTTATCTTTCTAGTATTAGTTTAATTTCCTTTACTAGTATATTCTATTCTTTTTCTTTTCTTTTTATAATGTAGATTTTTCCTTTCAATGTACCATTTTTTTTCTTTTTTTCTTGTAATATTAATGTCATTTTATTTTCTTAGCATTAATTTAATATTCTAGTATTTATTTTTTTTTCTTTTAACATTAGTGTAATCTTCTTTTCTAACACTTTATTTTATTCTTAGCTTTACTCTCTTTGTAATGTAACATTTCAATTTTTTTTCTTGTCTCTTTATTATTAGCTTTATTTTTCTTTTCTTTTGTTCTTTTTCTTTTTTTTTTTAGTGTTAGCATTATTTCTTTTTCTTTTTCATACTTCTTTCTTTTTCTTTTCATTAAATCCAAAAATCATAAAAAGGTTCTTAAGCTATATTTTTAGAAGTGTAATTTCCTCCTCTTTTATTCTCTTTTCTTTTCATTTTCTTTTATCTTTTCTTTTCTTTTATCTCTTTTAAAATATAAAATGTAAATAATTAGATTTTCTTTTGTTAATATAGCATTTTTCTAACTTTTTTTTCTTTTTAGTATAAGTTTATTTTGTAAACTTTCTTTAAGATTTTTCATGCATCTTTTTTTAATTCATCATGTTAACCTACTTTGCTTTGATAATATGCATGTTTTAGTTAATTTCTTCAAAATTATGTCTAGAATAGTTTAACTTATTTTATAACAATTCATATTTAGATAATTTTAGCATATTTTTGTTCTTGTATGCAAATCATGATAGTTAGTTTATTTATGTGAATATTGCATGTGGGAGTACTCCATGTATCTTTCAGCATATTTTTGTTCTTGTATGCAAATCATGATAGTTAGTTTATTTTTGTGAATATGACATGTGGGAGTACTCCATGTAGAACTTAGGATTTTTCTTTCGATATTGGTTTTACTTGACGTTCTATATACGTATGCTATGTATTTTTCATATTTGATTTTAGATGTTCCCTATTTGCCTCAACTTTCTTTATTTGCATACATTTGAGAAATCCTATTAAAAGAACCAATGATGAATAGTAGAGGTTAACCTTACGGTTAGGCGAATGGGGTGCCTAACACCTTCTCCGATTCGTACTTTAGTCCCTGAACCATCTTTCTCTTGTTAAACGTTTTAAAGATCAGTAGCTATTTTTGTTTTTTTAGTTTTTTTCAAAAATTAAGTGGCGACTCTATTTTCAACAAAAAAAATTTTTTCAAAAATTTAGCTTCTAAGGTGTTAAAATATTTTTCAAACATCTTTGAATTCTCTTATTTTTAGCGATTTTCAAAAAACTCCAAAATTCCGGCGCCACACTAACCCAAGTAGGATTGTGTGTTTTGTTAATTGTATGTTTTGCTTGTATTTGTTAAGATTGTTTGTTTAGCGTACGCTAGTTTCATTTCTGGGTCCGGCCTGAGTTTTCTGCTATCCCTTGTTGTTTAGGTTAGCCTTTTCCTTGGGTCTTTGCCCAATTTTTTTTTGTTCTTTGCTTTGTTGGGTTTTTTTGCCAAAGTGTTCTTCTCGGGGTCATGCCTGTATTTTGTGTCTTTAGTGTAGCTTTTTCCTCTTTCGGGTTTCTCCCGGGGTATTGGTTTTGTCCCCCTATTTTCGTTTAGGCTCGCTTAACCTTGTTAGACTCATCTGCGCTAGTTCTGTTTTCCTACCGTTATGCTGCCTATTTTTTTTTTCTAGAATTCTAAATCGAACCTGTCTCTTGGGGGTTAGAACTGTTTTCTTGTCGGAGTGCTGTCCATTTCTTCGTTTAGATAAACTTTTCCTCTAGAATTTGGTTATTTTTCTTCTTAGCCATCATCTTGGTTTTCGGATATCCAATTGTTATGGTGCCAGTATGAGTTCGACAGGGGCATTGCTTCAGTTTCGTTGATTATCTGCTTATGATTTGCTATTTTGGATATCTGGGATGTTTGCTAGTTATCATCAAAATTCTTGTTCAGAAAGTGTTTGATATTAGTTATTCTGCTTTTGGGATTTAAATTTTCTTCAAGTTTAAATCATTGAGTCGAGAAGATTATAGTTGACACGTGTTTGGGCTCGATCAGTGACAGGCAGACTCTATAAGGTATCTGAACAGCCCGCTGAATCATTTGAAATGACAGAGAATGAGGTGAACTTGACTGCCTTGATGAGGGCGATCACTGAAATACAAAGGGCTGTGGAGCAGCAAATCCAGGCTCAAAATCAGTGCCAAGCGCAAATTCGAGCAATTCAGGCCTGTTTGGCCCGGCATAAATGAACAACTAGATGATACGAATGAGAACGGTGAATGAAAAATAGTAGATAAACCCGATTAACCCTTGAGGGGGTGAATAGGTTAATCCACAGATAAATTAAAAATTAACAGGATTATTTAGCATTTAAAAATAAATAAACAACATCCATGAAAAATAAACATAGGATATAACGTAGAAACCCTTGAGTAAAATTCTAGGGTGAAAACCACGACACCAACACAAAAGCACTTTTCACTATGAATCAAAAAGGTACAAGCTAAAATAACAAAGGATTTACACCCGTTACCCAACGACGACCTAACTTTCTAGCTTGTGAAAGCTCCCCGAGCTCCTTTGAGATTTCACATATTAAAGCTGCTTCAACTCTTCGATCCAAGCATCTCAACGACAATTTTCTGATCCGAGCAAGTCTTAAGTGTGAATGAATGACCAAAAATATAGTAAAATAAAATCTAAGAGAGCAGCACAATCTAGGTGGTGTGAATGCACTTTAGAAAGATCTAAGGCTCTTAGATTGGTGCAAGGGAGTAGACAAATGTTTGACAAAGTGTAGAAAAAATACTGTGTGCCAAACAGTCACTCCTAGCTCTCTTAGAATTTTTTTGGTGGTTATAAAAACGAGACACTAAGAGCTTATATCCTATGCAGAAAGATGGCACCAAAAATGTCTCTAGGCGCTCGAGCGCCTTGCGAGCGCATGAGCGCTCGAGCGCGCCGCAGGCGCCTAACGTGCGCCATAAAAGGGATAAGGTTAGGGTTTATGCTTGGGCGCTCAAGCGTTGCTCGAGCACTTCTCAAGCGCAATGCAAGTGCCTAAGAGCGCTCAAGCGTACCAAGGGCGCTTGGCGAGCAGAGGCTATAGGAAAACTAAGAGCCAAGCCACAAAGCACCCAGCGCTCAAGTGCCTCTCGAGCACTCCATGAGCGGAGGCCACTGAAGAGGCCAGCGTTCGAGCACCCATCAGGCGCCTAGCGAGCGCTTGACCAGCGCTCGAGCACCTCTCGAGCGCCTCTTGAGCTCTCAACGAGCGGAGGCTACTGGAAATGATGCAAGGAGCCAAGCGCTCGAGCGCCCCTCGAGCGCCTAGCGAGCGCTGAGAGAAACTGAGATAGAAAAGCATGAAAAGAGGGGCATGCAACTAAACAACGAGCCCTAAAGCGTCCCATCCCAAAACAAAATACAGACACTTGGTGATTTTGTCGAAACCCAAAAATTTGCCAATAACATTTACAATCTCCCCCTTTGGTATTTCCGGGACAAAACCCCATAAACAGCAACAAGATACAGGGAAAGAAAATAAAAACATCCTAAACTAAACACGGAGGCAAACAGACAAGATCAGAAGATGAGGACGCTTCCAATCCTTGATACACATGATTTCAGAAACCAAGTATACATAAATTGCATATGTAGATAAACAGAACATGAATCACATGACAATAATTTGCAATTAATTTTAACATATGCATTTAAACCATCTAAACCAAACTGCAATATATAACCATGAGTTTTACTACACAAAGTTATACATTCAAAAGATATATGAGAGATAACCCTAAAAACAAATACTTGTATAGAAACTCCAAGCCCAAAAGATAAAAACAAAGGAACAACTCCCACTCCCCCTATCTATGTAACTCCCCTTATCTACATCTTCTCCCTCTTTTTGTCCTGGAAAAGCTATGCACTGGAGGGACCAACATCAGGAGGATCGCCACCGTCGTCGTCGTCACGAGCAGGACTCGGGTAATCGTCCTCAATGCGCCGATGGAGTCGCTGCACCTGGATCTGGAGAGATGCAACATGGGAGCCGAGGTCGGTCATTCGCTGTTGGAGGAGATCATGACCTGAGACAAACTGGCCACGAAGAAGCTCCTGGCCAGAGTAGAGATCCTGCATACTAGCGTCTAGAGAGTCGAAGCGGGTGTCGAACCTCTACAAATGACTCAGAATGGTGATGTAAGCATCTCCACTGAAGGAGGACCAGGCTCGAAGGGATCAGGTGGAGCGAAAAAAGATAGAGGAGGGACCAGAGGGGCTGGAGGAGCTAGAGGAGCATCAGAAGGAGCTTGAGCAGGAGGCGTAACAAGGCTAGGAAAGATAGGCTGAATCGGGGGAAACTCGGGATCCGGACAAAGATGGACAGGTAAGACATCGGGATCAGCCGAGATATGAGCATTGCTCAGGTTCTCCTACTGAGCTGAAAAATCGCCTTTCGAAAAGACCGAAGGCTCGGAAGGGAATGTGGGTATGGAACGGGCATTGCAAAGGCAGGTGAAAAGAGAGCAAAAGGGAAAGCCCGCAGTACCCTGAGGCTGGTGGGTATAATTAGCGATCTGAACCCAGATACGTCAGGGAAGGTCATAGGAGAAACCACGCCCAATGGCATACAGAAGCTCAGCCCGAACGGGCGGAATGTCAGAGGTATGGCCGATAGGGTCAATAATCGAGGCAACTATTTTGTTAAGTGCTCGATATGGAGGAGTGAGATGGACCTTGCTTTTTAGCTTGGGTGGAGATGAAGGGTTCGTACCCGAGGCGGCTTGGGCGTTTTTACCCTCGGGACTTAGTCCCAGAAGGCTCGCCGGCCAAAAAGAAAATAAGTCCAACACATGATACAAAAAGGCAACTCGCAAGAAAGGCATAAGAGAGAGAGGAGAGAGAGAAAGGAGAGGAAGAGAGAAATACCCATGACAGCCGAGTTGAGGAGCAAGGAAGACGTAGAGTCGCCGAAAAATGTTCGTCGAAAAGTGAAGGGTCGCCGAAAAATGTTTTCCGAAATGTCGCCGGAAGGAGGTAAGGTTGCCTGAAAAGGTTGTAGAGAGAGAAAAAGTGAGAGGAAGAAGTGAGCTGGAGGGGGGACCCACCCTATATATAGGAAACAGTGAACCAGCGCTTGAGCACTCCACAGGTGCACATTAGCGCTCGAGCGCCCAGCGAGCGCGTGTTAGCGCATAGGCGCTTGAGCGCCTATCGAGCGCCCAAGAGCGTTCGAGCGCTCCTCGAGCGCCTAGCGAGCGCAGGCCACTGTTAGAAAATTGCTTCCCCATGTAGCACCCCAAACCTAAAAACTGACAAGCAGGCATTCATACAAGCACACAAAATCACACAGAGAAAAGATATATATAAAAATATATGTGAAGGCACACAATATGATCCAAGAAACTTGGAAGATAAGCCAGTAATGTTATAATATCAGTGAACCAAGGCTAACATTAGCCAAATATTTTTGCATGAATTAGAATACGAAATCAAGTTCAGGTTAACTAAGCATGCAGTAACAGGCGCAAGAAGCAATTACAAAACCAATGCATTAATAGTGAACATCGGGACACCAGGATAAATAGGAGCATGAGACTTGAAGAGAAATAAGGAAAGACACAAACCAAAGACCAAAATACCACAACCACCGACAAGAAGACATTGAAGTCAAACTGCCTAGAATTTGGACCTTGAGTCATACGCACAAACCTCAGTTAGGAAAAGAGAAAAGGTCAAGCACACAACCAATATGATTTCAATACTTTTATTTTCCCTTTTTTTTTGTTTTAAGAGAAGGAGGAGGTGGAGAGAGAATCTTTTCAGAAGACGGTATCACCAAGAGGAGATAAGCACAATCTCATAGGCCGTCATAGACATAAGGATTGGAATAAAGACGAGAGAAAAAGCAACTGAAGGTAAACCACAAATATCGGTTAATCAAGCAACCGAAGGAGGGACACAAAGGAAATTAGTTGAAATCTATCTTACAGACCCAACATGACATCATACTCCAAGAGTGCGTGTATGAATGCAAGGTACACACAAAACTTAATTGCCTTGAAACAAACATGATTGACTAGTCTGAAAGATAAAGTACAATTTTCCATGAGAAAGTATCAAGCCAAGAGCTAGAACATGAGATAATATACGATCATAGGATAATCAAAGTAGTATTTTAGAGTTTTACAAGAGCCAACACAGGCAAGCAGACGGAACATGCATACAAGCATGCAAGTCAAAAGATTTTAAACAATATTTTTTTATATATAAAAAGAAAATACAAACAAACAAAAAAAAATACACCCACCCCATTAGTCAAGAGAGATTAGGCCAAGAGATAGCCTAAGCGATTCAAACTTAGAGAAATCTAAAGGTTTTGTGAAGATATCTGCTTTTTGATCAAGAGTAGAAATGAACTCGAGAGAGACGATACCATCTTCAACAAGATTGCGGATAAAATGATGACGAATGTCTATGTGTTTGGTGTGCGAGTGTTGGACATGATTTTTGGAGATATTGATAGCACTCGTGTTATCACAATACACAGTCATGGTGCCTTGAATGAAACCATAATCCTGAAACATCTGTCTCATCCACAATAATTGTGTGCAACTGCTGCCAGCAACAATGTATTCTGCCTCGGCAGTAGACAGAGAAATACAGTTTTGTTTCTTACTGAACCAAGCAATCAGACAGTTACCCAAATAGAAGCACCCGTCAGAAGTGCTTTTGCGGTCATCAACATTTTCTGCCCAGTCAGCATTAGAAAAGGTAGCAAGGTTTGTGTTGGTGTCATGAGGATACCATAGACCAAGACTCAGAGTACCTTTGACATATCGTATGATACGCTTTACAGCAACAAGATGTGACTCTTTAGGACATGCTTGAAAGCGAGCACAAACTCCTACACTAAAAGATAGATCTGGATGATTGGCAATGAGATATAAGAGGCTACCTATCATACTGCGGTACAAGGTAGGGTCGACGTCCTTCCCATCTAAGTCTTTCCCAAGTTTGACACTGGTACTCATAGGGGTACGGAGTTCCTTGGCTGTTTCAAGGCCAAACTTCTTAACCAAGTTGTGAGCATACACAGATTGAGATATAAAAATCCCATCATATAATTGCCTCACATGGAACCCCAAAAAATGACTTAGTTCCCCAACCAGACTCATCTGAAATTCATAACTCATCTCAGCACCGAAGTAGTGAGAACGATGATCAGATGTCGAACCGAACACAATATCATCGGTATAGATTTGGGCAATGAACAAATCATCCTCAATCTTCTTGAAGAAGAGAGTGCGATCCGCTTCTCCACGAACAAAGCCAGAATTCAGGAGATGATTAGTAAACCTTTCATACCAAGCCCGAGGGGTTTGGTTAAGCCCATATAAAGCCTTTCTAAGCCTATACACATGTCTAGGATTGTGAGGATCTTCAAACCCGCGTGGTTACTCAACATAGACTTCCTCTTGAATGACACCATTGAGGAAAGCACTTTTAACGTCCATTTGGTAGAACTTGAAGTGACGACAGCAAGCTATGGCAATTAGAAGTCGAATGGACTCCAAGCGAGCTACAGGAGCAAAGGTCTCATCGAAGTCGATTTCTTCTATTTGAGAATATCCCTGTGCCACCAGCCTAGCCTTATTTCTAACCACAACCCCATGTTCATCACGTTTATTTTTAAAGATCCACTTCGTTTCGATGACATTAATGTGATTAGGTCGAGGGACTATGTACCAAACTTCATTTCTATCAAATTGTTGAAGTTTTTCTTGCATAGCAAAGATCCAATTCTCATCAGTAAGAGCTTCTTTAATCCTCTTAGGTCCAATAAGGGAGGTATAGCAAACAAAAGTGATTTCATTTTCATTTTCGACTTTTCTCCTAGTCAATATGCCATCCCTAGGGTTTCCAATGATGAGATCTAGTGGATGATTCAATTTGACCCACGCTGACGGTTCTTTGTTGTGAGAGGGGGATTCCTCAGCTTCATGAGTTGGTTCACTGATATTGGAAGCTTCACTTTTCCTAGGGTCAGTCTCAATAGTTTCACACTGAGTATCTGGGATGGAATGATCATGAGAGTTTGAACTCTCCCCCTCAAACTCATCCCAAATATTTTCGTTAGGAGAGGAGTTCACCTCACACACAGTAGAGTCATCAACAACGACATTAGCAGACTCAATGAGTGTCGAGGTTCTCAAGTTGTAAACACGATAGGCTCTACTATTAGTGGAGTATCCTAGAAAAATCCCTTCATCACTCCTAGAATCAAAGTTTTCCAAGGACTCACTATCCCTAAGGATGTGGCATTTACTACCAAAGACTCTAAAGTATTTGACATTGGGCTTTTTTCCATTTCAGATTTCATAGGGAGTATGAGAGGTTCCTGGTCTCAGATACACTCTATTGATGGTGTAGCAGGCAGTACTGACAGTCTCTGCCCAAAAATTTCTAGGAATACGCTTAGCATGAAGCATAACTCTAGCCATTTCCTATAGGGTTCTATTTTTTCTTTCCACGACCCCGTTTTGTTGCAGAGTTCGTGGAGTAGAAAATTCATGCTTAATACCTTTCTGATCACAACATTTTTTCACTTCAGAGTTTTCAAACTCCCTACCATGGTCACTTATAACACAGGTTATAGAATAACCCTTTTCATTCTGAACGGGTTGACACATGATTCTGAAATACTTAAAGGTATCGGACTTCTCCCATAGGAACCTAACCCAGGTGTACCAGGAGTAGTCGTCAACAATGACAAGAATGTATTTTTTACCCCCAAGGCTTTCAGTTCTAGAAGGACCCATTAAGTCCATGTGTAGGAGCTCAAGGGGTCTGGTGGTGGCAACAAGGTTAGTCTGTGTGTGTGAACATTTGATTTGTTTTTCTTTTTGACAGTCACCACAAACGAGATCTTTTCCACTGGCCAGTTTGGGAACTCCCTTTATGAGTTCCCTTCCAGTGATTTTGGACAGGTCTACAAAGTTAATGTGCCCCAATCTTTGGTGCCACATTTCGACCTCATCAAGCAACATCCTGTTGCAGAGAAATTAAGGTGTGGGTATGATGTAATAACAGTTATCAGATGACCTAACACCTTTAACAATACAGATACCAGAAAAATCAATTATGGAACAATCATTTTGAGTAAACTGAACATTATGAGAGTTATCACAGAATTGACCTATACTCAGAAGATTTGCATTCAGCCCCTTAACGTAGAGCACATCCTCAAGATTCGAAATTATGGGGGACTTGATCACCCATTTTCCAACAATCTTTCCCTTGTTTCCAACACCGAAGGTGATGTTTCGTCTAGAGTATTCTTCAAAAGTGACAAATAAGGATTTGTCCCATGTCATATGACAAGAACATCCACTATCCAAATACCAAAGAAAAGTATTATGCATTTTTAAAGCTTAGTGAGAAACAAGACAAACATTTACTTTTCTCTTCCAAAATTGTCTATGTGATTGGTCAGATGAGTTTTTAGTGTTCTTCAACCTCTCAGTTGGGTTCATGTTATGACGAGGTGAGTGGTGGTCGAGATTCCTAACCTGGTCATTACTCATCCTGTGAGGTACCTTGAAGGAGCTCTCCATAGCCAAGGATAACTTGTCAATCTCGAAAACAAGATAAAAGGATTGAGCGACTAGGTCACTAAGGTGCTCAAGGACATCATACTCTTTACCTATACGTCTAGTTTGAGTTTATCTAATCGGTCTTCCAACAATGGGTTAACCATTAGAACTTTTTTTGGTTGTCTCTATTTTTAGACAAAAGCAATTTGGTCTTATGTGACCTTGGATGCCACAGTAGTGACACGTGGGAACACTCCTTTTTCTTTGAACATGATTAGCATCTTTGACATTTTCATTCTTTAAGACGGAAGAGGGAAGAGAACTAGACGCACTAACAAACACAACTTTCTTAGGATCTTTAGAGATCTTGGATTTCAGTGAAGGAGGATCTAAATAGCCGAGACCACTTTTATCTCTAAAAGTGGAGGGCAACTCGGTGATCCGAGTAGCCGCTTCACTTCTTTTCATCATAGAGCTAGCTTCACAAAGGTCTTTCTCAAGCTCATAAATCCTAGTCCTAGCGTTAGTTAATTCTCTAAGATACTCAAGTCTCTCTTTCTCAATACTAGCAAATTTGTCAGGTAGCTTAGCCTTTGAAGACTTGAGGTTGTTAATATCTAAGTTCTTCTCGGTCAGCTCACTCTTGAGAAAACTCATTTTTCTTTTCTAATGATTTAGATTTGGATTTGACCTTCAATTTTTCCTTTTTGAGTTTCAAGCACTCTTTGATAAGCTCATCATAAGCTTCATGAATGGACTCAATTTCATCTTCCTCATTACCTCTTTCCTCTTCACTAGTCTTATTCAGGGACTCGGAGTTCAAGGACTTATCAATTTCAGCACTCTCACTTGAGAGTTTTGGATCAATGGAAGTCTCAGGAGGGTTTAGGGAGTCTAAGGTAGCAACAAGAACAGCAAGATTAGATTTTTCAGTCTTATCTTCAGGACTACTTTGTTCAGTTTCTTCTTCTTCACAGTCATCATCCCAAGTGACAGTGAAACTCTTTCTTTCTTTCTTCTTCATGGTGTTGGCACACTCGGCTTGAATGTGACCAAATCCATGACATTCATGGCATTGAATTCCCTGAGGTCTCTTGAAATTTTGGGGAGTTGCACGTCTATCACTTCCACTGGAAGTAAATTTCTTGTTAGACGTGGGGAATTTAGAAGAAGATTGGTTAGAATTGTCTCCCCTTTTGAACTTTACAATTTTTTTAAACTTTTTAGCCAACATGGAGATTTCTTCCTCATCTAGCTCATCATCATCATCATTACTCTCATGGTTGTCAACAACGGAGGATTTAAGGGCTATTCCTTTACTCGAGCTAGATGAGGTTTTCTTATTAGACAGATGATTGATCTCATAGGTTTGAAGTTTGCCAATGAGTTCTTCAACTTTCAAAGAGTCAATATCATGATTCTCTTCAATGGCCGTGACTTTTGGTTTAAACCTTTCAGGCAGGGATCTAAGAATTTTTCAAACTACTTTAGAAGGTGAAAGAGGTTCTCCTAGATCAAAGAAGGAGTTAACAATTTCGATTAGCTTGCAATAAAATTGGTCGAATGATTCGTGTTCAGTCATTCTTAGTTCCTCAAACCTAGTAGTCAACATCTGAAGTTTAGAGGTCTTAACAGTTTGTGTTCCCTCGTGAGTCACCTGCAGGATATCCCACGCTTCCTTAGCAGTCTCACATTGAGAGATACGACTAAATTCTCCTAGACTTAGAGCATTGTGGATAGCACCTAAGACTTTGTAATTATAGTCAAAACACTCATTATCAATTGGAGTCCACTCTCTATTGGTTTTCAACCTAACAATTTTAGTCGCGGGATCTTCAATGGTGAGGGGTTCATATCCGTAATAGACGGATCTCCACATCCTAATTCCCATAGAGTTTAGGAAGGCCTTCATCCTAGCTTTCCAGTAAGGGTAGTTATTGCCGTCAAAGTAGGGAGGCCTAGTGGTGGAGGTGCCCTCACGACCTAACTCAGAATTCATGGAAACAAGCGGATCTATCTCAGGCGGTGAAGCCGTTAACGAGATAACCGTACTCTGATACCAATTGAAAAATAGTAAATAAACCCGATTAACCCTAGAGGGGGGTGAATAGGTTAATCCACAGATAAATTAAAAATTAATAAGATTATTTAGCATTTGAAAATAAATAATCAACATCCATGAATAATAAACACAGGATATAACGTGAAAACTCTTGAGTGAAACTCTGGGGTGAAAACCACGACACCAACACAAAAGCACTTTTCAATATGAATAAAAAAGGTACAAACTGAAATATCAAAGGATTTACACCTGTTACCCAACAACGACCTAACTTTCTAGCTTGTGAAAGCTGCCCGAGCTCCTTTGAGATTTCACAGATTAAAGTTGCTTCAACTCCTCGATCCAAGTAGCTCAACGATTATTTTCTGATCCGAGCAACTCTTAAGTGTGAATGAATGACCAAAAATTTAGTAAAATAAAATCTAAAAAAGCAGCACAATCTAGGTGGTGTGACTGCACTTTAGAAAGATCTAAGGCTCTTAGATTGGTGCAAGGGAGTAGACAAATATTTGACAAAGTGTATGAAAAATACTGTGTGTCAAACAGTCACTCCTAGCTCTCTCAGAATTTTTTGGTGGTTATAAAAACGAGATGCCAAAAGCTTATATACTAAGGACCAAGCAGGCAAGAAAAACGTCTCTGGGCGCTTGAGCGCCTTGTGAGCGTGTGCGAGCGCATGAGCGCTCGAGCGCGCTGCAGGCACCTAGCGAGCGCTATAAATGGGATTAGGCTAGGGTTTATGCAAGGGCGCTCAAGCGCTGCACAAGCGCTTGATGAAACGCTCGAGCGCTTCTCAAGCGCTTGGCAAGCGCTTAAGAGCGCTCAAGCGCTTCAACAGCGTTTAGCGAGTGGAGCAAACTGGAAAGCCAAGAGACACACTCAAAGGGGCCCAACGCTCGAGCGCCTCTCGAGCGCTCAACGAGCGGAGGCCACTGGATGGCCAGCGCTCGAGCGCCCAACAGGCGCCTAGCGAG
>JAULJZ010193315.1:0-20663 GCA_032270985.1 Heliamphora pulchella | reverse complement strand
ATTTAGTTATATTAATTCATCAACTATTATTTTTTATTTATTATATTATTTATAAATTTATTAATATTACTCTTTTAAACCTTAAAAATTATATCCAAAATATCCCCGTACCTCTCCGTTCCCCACTCATGCCCTGTTTCCCTCTATTTTTCTAATATTTTTTTCTGTCCACATCTCGATCAAATAAAGGATGAAAATAGGGAACTAATCCCGCCTCGCCATGTTGCCATTCCTAGGAGGGAGCACACATTATTTAGGTACAGTGTGGTAGCCTTTTTTATATATATGGTTTTTTTTTGTATTTTAGTAAAAAAAATTATATTAATTCAAATGATAATATTGTTTAGATTTTTTTTTGTTACAAGAGATCAGAGAAGTAAAAAAGTGTGATAAGAAAGTAAAAAAGTTAAGATAAGACAAAAAAAGCTAGTTTAAGGATTTTATGTGTCTTTTTTTATTTTTAGTGAATATTTTTTAATTTTTTTTAAAATGGCTATATTTTTAGATTTATTTTATCATGATGAATCAAGAAAGTAAAAAATTAGTTCAAAAAATCGAAAAAGTTCATAAAAGATGGAAAAAAAGGCACAAAAAAAGCTATTAAAAAATCTAAACCAAACAGAGCCTTAGTGTAAGATAAAAAAAAATCCAATTCATCAGTTGGATTTTTTTTTAATACGGAATATTTGTTTGACGTACTGTTTTTGAAAAAACTATCCCTCAAACAATCTTTTCAATTACGAATTAATGGAAATATATAGTTCACTATTATGAGCTTTAAATTCTACTTTGTAATTTTCTTTTTCTCAATTCATTCCACAAAATCAAAAAAACATTGGGGTGTTTTGTTAAAAATGCATAACTCAACCTTTCCTTTTCTTCTTCATGTCCATTTTTGTATACTTTGACATTTTTGACAAGTTTTTATAATGATTTCAAGGAATTTCTAAATAATGGTCTTATTTGTAAGATTTATAGAATAATTAGTTCTATTTCAAGTTTTTTTAAAAGCAGGTTTTATTTTATATTGTTATACTTAATATGCCCCTAAACCACATTTAAGCAACAGTTAACATCAAAACCCTAACTCCACCGTCGATCTCCTTATTCTTCTTTGGTGCCAGCGTTGACATCAACTCCTTTGTCTCTGACACCGTCTTTGTCTTCTTCCTCTCTAGCACTTCGTCTTCGTGAACTTCTTTACAGATTGCAATACCAAGGCTTCACCGACAGTGAACTTCTTTACAGATCGTAGCACCAACCTTCGTAAAAATCTTTACTGCCACCCTTTGCAGCGCCGACTATCAATGACATCACATCTACCGTCGATCGTCGACCACCAAACCTTTATTGCCTACCTCTTCTCTTGCATCGCCGACCGTCGACGAGTCCGACCGTCGACGAGTAATTACGGGATCTCCGGTCAACGCTAATAAAATTTGAGAAAATTAAACTGAGAACTTTTTTAGTTAACAGAGAAAATTCTCAAACATTCCCTTATTTTGACAAAAAAAATCTTGTATATCAAGAAATTTCTCAATTAAATGTGGGTATGAACAGAGAAAACACACAATTAACAAAAAAATTATATCAATTGTTGCCTCATTTTTTGACAAAAAATATTGCTATGAGGAATTTTTTAAGAAATTTAAATTGAGAAATTTCTCTGTTAAAAGAAAAATTCTAAGTCATTCTCTTATTTTCACCGAAAAAAACTGTATTGAGAAATTTCTCAGTTAAATGTGCACTGAACAGAAAATTTCTCATTTAAATTTTTAACCCGACGGCGATGGTCGAACTAGGTGATTATCCACGGTGATTGTATTGACAGTGACGATGATGATCGACGGCGACGGTGATGGTCGGCGGTGATGACAAAAGCTGCGGCAAGAGACATCGAGCGAGTTGATGATGATGGTGAAAAAAGTTGCGGCAAGAGGGCAGCAAGCGACGATGATGGTCGACGACGAGAGGCCGCTAGGTTTTTTGTAATAAATGGTATATTTGGTATATTTTAAAATGACATTTAAAAATTATGACCAAAACTTAAAAGAACTTGTAGTTGGACTAAATATTTTAGAACTTTTTTAAATAGGGCTAATAATTAATTAACCATAATTTCAATTGTAACAAAGAATCGCGTCTTGAGCATGGTTGTCAAAATCACGATTCGGATCATAGAATCGTACAATCTTACAACTCAATTTTGCAATTACGATCTTAATCGCTTAATGAATCACATTATGAGTAGGAACGTAGCAAGATTGTTTGGGATCGTTCGAGATTGTAGATTCGAAAGTAAGATCGAAATAAGTATGATCGAGAGTAGGATCATAGGATTAGGAGTAGGGTCGTAAATATTTTGTTCAACACTTTAATACTATTTTCTTGTATTGTGCTTCAATATGGATCAATTTTGTAAATATTTATATGATGTATCATATTTTTCATGATAATTTTAATTTATTTTTGTATAATTAAAGCTTATTTTTCATGAATTTTCTAAAATTATTAGACTTTTTAATGTTTTGAGTAAAATCTTATAATTTTACGATTTGATCCTTTGATCCGATCCGATAGAATCCAGAAATCTCAATTTTGACAACCTCAGTCTTGAGTCCTGACAACAAAGAAGATGTCGATTAGATTTTGAGATAAAAAGGGGTGAAGGGTAAGATCTAATTATCTCCATTAGCTCGAATCATCTTTATCGTGTATAAATATTTGTTTTTTTTTAATTTATTAAGAGAAAACAAAACTAAACTCAAATGAGAATTTTAGACATCTATTTCTTTAAGTTCAATTATTTTTCTTTTCATTATCCCAACCAACTAAATTTAAATAAATTTATATTATTTCACTGGAATTTCATTTCTCGTCTTTTTCATTTCCTCCACGAATCCATATCTAGGAATCAATTATCCGCCTTCATGTGGCTTGGGGGCCGTTTGGGTAACATTTTTTTAAAGACTTTTTGACTTTCTAGGCTCAAGAACTCTAAAAATCGTCAAATAATCTTTTTGGTTTCAAACTTATATGTTTGGTAAAAACGTACACAACCTCTTCACCTTGTCAAACAACAAAAACTTAAAATTCAAGCAAGCCAAACACAATGAGTTTTTTTCTTTTTTTCTTTTTTCTTGACTTTATAATTAGTGCATAAAATGAAAAAACAGAAACTCATTCTTAATCGTCCAAACAAATAGTACCCATCAGGCAATTGCAACAATATAATTTTCTTTATATTAGGAAACTACTAATTAAAACACAATATAAATAGAAAGTAATTAACCAAATGTTATTGACTTTTGGAGAAAAATACAGCTTAGCAAACAAAATGCATCCTCTTTTATTTATTTTTAGATAAATTTGGCCCTATTTCGGTTAAATGTCGTGATTTTTGCTTATTTTTGTTATTTTTAAACTTTTTTTTTCATCTTTTGACTAATTTTTTTTACTTTTTCGAATCGTCTCGATGAGATGAACTCAAAAAGTAGGTATTTTTTTATCAAAAGATTAAAAAAAATGTACTAAAGACAGAAAATAAACAAAATAAAATTTAACTTTTTGGCTTATTTTAGTTTATTTTTGTCTTTTCTAAACTTTTTATATATTTTGATCAAAATTTTTTACTTTTTTCGCTCGACTTGTTAAGAGAAGTCAAAAAGTATAATAATTTAACTAAATGATGAAAAAAATTTATTAAAAATAAAAATAAACAAATTAAATCAAATAAGCAAATAAACAATAATTCCAAACAGGGCCAAAATTGTAGAGTATCTAAAGTGATTATTGGCAAGGGTGGAAGCAAGCACACTTGGACTCTGAGCAAAGTCCACGAACTTCACATCGAACGTTTGGAATTGCATACTTTTTAAAGCATGTGGAGTTGCATGAATCATCTCTGCAGGGCAGTGGGCTTGGAATGACATCCCCACAAGTTCTAGGACCATCGCAAGAATTATCCTTGTCGTCTTCGATCCCCAACGCTGTTGCCACCGTTGCTGCCGTCGTCATTTGATGTATTCCTTCATTCGTCATCAAAGATTTATCAAAAAGTTTTTATAATGCATTCGTTCATTCCTCATCAAAGACATGAAAAAGTTTTTATAATGAGCGCACACAAAATCACATACTCCTTTGGTAAGAGAGAGAATTCTCTTCTCTGTTTTGCAATACTTTTATGCAGTACTTAAAACAACGTTGTTTTAAGCACTGCACTATACATTGTATGACAGAGAATCCTATTTCTTTTTGTAGGTTTGTCAATAAAACCTAGTAAAGGATTTGGTAATCCAATCGGATTACTCGTTCAATCCAAAAAAAACAAAACAAACAAAGTATTGTGAAACCTATTGTATTGCTAAACTAATCTTAAGCCCAAACTCTTGCCAAAGTATCCTTGTAAAGGAGATTAACATTCACACTTTGCTTGAATCTTAAATTTGAAGAGTAAATGTCAAAAAAGAAAAATTTTAAAAAAATAGAAAAGCATTAGACCAAAAGATAAAAAAATATCAAAAACTTTATAAATGAATCCTTAAGACTGTTTTTCATTCCAAACACTGGATGGGTTAGGTAACCTACAAAAACTTTAATCACCTTTATATATATATATGAACAACAAAAGAACTTACCACTAGTAACGAAGAGAAAAAGCAGAACAATAGTAGCGATGGAGAGGCTTTTCATTGTGATTTTCCAAAATTGTATAGAAAAGATGAAAATACCAAACTTTTGTGAATATATTGTATCTAGCTAAGAGGAGAGAGTACGTATATATAGTAGTAGTAGTAGTAGTAATATAAATAAGCAAGTGATTTAGGATTAATTGAGAGGAGGATTTACAATCCACAATTTTAGTGCTTAAAGTTATATCCCTTCTATAGTTGGTTTTGAGCTCAGATAAAAAGGAGAAGAATTGAGCGTTAGATAGATAACAGTCAGCATGTGAAAAAATTCATTAGATCTCTATGAACATGAATTTAAATAATTTACGTATAATTTATGCTTAGAAGCTTAGATTACTTGGAATATAAGAACTTTAACATGTAAAATAATAAAATTATTTTATACTATGATTTAAAGAAAAATTAATATAGCGTGCTTACAATAGACTAAATAGGTAGGATAGAAAAAAAGATAATGCATGGTATAAAATATATCACATTGGGAAAGAGATACGTATAAATTGTGTAAGAATACTAATAGGTAAATATGTTTAAGATAATATAGTAATAGTCACGCAAAATAGATATAGAATAATTTTAATTAACTTGTGATATTACAGAAATCATAATTATAATGTGATTAGTGTCTACGCACCTAAGATAGATGGATGACCAAACTAAAGAACAATTTTGAGATTAAATGGATAAAATAGTCCCAAAAAATACAAATAGGAGATAAGATAATTATAGGTGGAGATTTCAGTTGGGACGTAGGAAACAAGAGACAATGATATGAAAAAATTTCTAGAGGATCTGATTTTGGTAATCAAAATAAAGTTGGAGACGGGATTCTAGATTGTACAATAACATTTGATCTTTTATTAATTAACATTTTCTTTAAAAAAAACACTTAATAACTTTTAAGAGTATCTCTTATAAAAGTTAAATATATAGATTATTTTCTCATTAAAAACGTAGACGGCCTAATATTTTAGGATTGCTAGGTCATTCATAGAGAGAGCTTAATATCACAGTATAGATGTATTATACTAGTTATTCACATTAAAGGATAAAATAAAACGAGAAAAAATATTAGAATCTCACGATCTAGATAATAGAATCTTAAAAGTGATAAATTGTAGATTTTAAAGAATAAAATGTGTGAAGAAATAGGGTAAAATTTGGAACAGCTACTAATACTATGTGATGTACAATAGGGGAATAGATTAAAAAGATATCAAAAGAAGTTCTTAGAAATTCAAAGAAAAATGCCACATAACTAAAGAAATTTAAAGATAGAATGACAATATCCAAGCCACAAAAAAGTAAATAAAAAAATATTTTAAAAGGTGACAAAATAATATAAATAACAAAAATTTTATGAGATATAAACAAAGTTGTAAAGATATTAAGATATTTAGAGATGCTAAATTAAAAATTTATGATAATTTTTATGCTAAATTAGATAGTAAAAGATAAGAAAAAAACATTTACGAACTCGCTAAATAGAAAATAAGGAGAAGAAAGATATCTTACTCAAGTTAAATACATAAAAAGTAAGAATTTAAGGGTATTAGTGAAGGATGGGGAGATTAAGAAAAGATGATAAATCTATTTGAAAAATTATTAAATGAGAAACATGTAGAAAGATTCGGAGAAAAGTAATTTGATAACTCAGATGAAATTAAAAAATATAAATTCTATCGCAGAATAAGACAGTGTGAAGTGAAAACTGCAATGAAGAGAAAGAAAGTAGATAAAGCTTTAAAATCATATGGCGTCCATGTGACGGTGTGGAAATGCCTAGAGGAAGTACGAATGTCTTGATTAATGGAGTTATTTAATAAAATCGTAACAATTATTAAAAAAATGCCCAAAAAGTGGACAAAGAGTATTCTAGTTCTTATAAATAAAAATAATTGAGATATTCAACATTGTAACAACTATAGGTGTAATAAGTTGTTGAGTAGTATGATAAAATTAAGAAAAAAAGTTATTGAACATTGTCTAAAATTAATAATAACAGTGTCACAGAATTAGTTTAATTTTATGCCTGATAGATCAACTATAAAAGCAATCCATCTACTGAATAGATTAATATAGAAGTATCGAAAAAATAAGAGAAATCTTTATATGATTTCTATAGAAGAAAAAACCTATGAAATAGTGCGTAAAGATATCATATGTTAGGTGTTGAAAAGAAAGGTACAAATAAAGAGGTACATTAATGTGATAAGAGATATATATGATAGAGCTGCCATGACAATTAGATCGACCGCAAGAGAAACAAGTGAATTTTCGATTACAATAGAATTACACAAAAGATCGATTTTGACTCTTTATCTCTTTGCCTTAGTTATGAATAAGCAGACTAGACTACTCCGATGATGTTTCGTGGTGCCTATTGTTCAATGATTATATTGTCTTAGTGGATGGGATTAAGAGTAAAATTAATGTCAATTTAGAAATGTGGAAAGAAACTTTAGAGCCAAAAGAATTTCGAGTAAGTAAAAACAAAACTGAATATCTATAATATAATTTTAATAGTAATGCGAGTATTAACAGTGAATAAGTAAAAATTTAAAATCAAGAGATGTTTTAGAGTGAATATTTTCATTATCTAGGTTTAATTATTAACAAATGTAGAGAGATTGCAAATTATGTAATCTATAGAATTAAATTGGTTGGCTCAAGTGGAGGAGTGCTTTGCTCGTTTTATGTCATCGATAGATACTTACATGATTAAAAAAATTTATAACATAACAATTAGACCAGCGATTCTATATGGAATAGAATGTTGTGGTGCTAAGAAAGATCATATAAATAAGATAAATATTGCTGAAATGAAAAGTTAAAGTGAAAGTGTGGTAAGACTAGAAAAGATGAAATTTATAATAAAAAAATTTGTGGAACGATAATAGTCGCACTAATTAAAGACAAGCTGTGAGAAAATATATTAAAATGATTTAAATATAGATAGTGTAGACGAATTGATATAGTAATAAATAAAAGTTACAAGATTATGTGTAATAAAAATATTAAGGGATAAGGTAGATCGAAACTGTGAGATGTCGTAGTAGTTAAAGATATAAATTTGTTAAAGCTAAGTGAATATATGACTTTTAACGTAACAGAATGGTGTAAAAAAATTTATGTAACCGACCCAACTTATTGGGATAAAAATTTACATTAATTTGGCGTGGCTTATGTATATATGTAAATCAACCCAAAAATGGTAATTTTTTAAAATTTGACAGTGTGGTTTTTTTGGTATAGATGGAAAAATTTTAAGTTTTTCCCTTTTTAAAAAACAAATCATTCCTATCTTGGAATTTCTTTAATTTCAGAGATATTTATAACATATAAGTGGATGCACATGCGATGTGATTTAAATTACTTTCCTCTTTTATCCTAACCGCTAAGGGAACGTAATATAATAAAAAAAAATGTACATTCAAAATAAGTCTACACTAATTGAAATTGGAAACTAACAGAAAATAATTATTGTTTATTTTTTATATTTTGGTATAATTTGTTTTTTCAATTCTTCTTTTGCTGAGTAATCTAAAATATAATTTTTTTACTATCAAAGTTGAAAAAATTCACAAAATAGAAAAAAGAATCATATTTTGGCTAAAAATGTCTATTTTTGTCTTTTTGAATTTTTTTAGTTTTTTTTTTATTTTTTTGATTCCTTGTGATAAGAGAGGTATAAAAAGTAGGAAATTTGAGCCAAAAGTCCAAAAAAATAAATTTTAACGCGCAAAGTCCATAAACAAAAATTTTAACGCGCAAGGTCCAATTACATGATTTCTTCCGAGAATACCTGTTTTGCATAACAAACAGATAAAAATATCTTTCTACTTATTTATGCATAATAGATAAATTTATCTGTTTGTATATCAACACAGATAATATAAACTGATAAATTTATCTGTATTCTTTATACGTGCTTTTAATAAGACAGATAAATTTATCTATATTTTTTACGCATGCTCTCAATAAAAGACAGACAAATTTATCTGTATTCTTTATACATGTTTTGAAAAAGTATATAATAAATTTATCTGTATTCTTTACACGTGCTTTCAATAAAAGACAGATAAATTTATATGTGTTCTTTATACGTACTTTTAATAAGACAAATAAGTTTATTTGTGTCATTTACACGTGTTTTTAATAAAAGACAGATAAATTTATTTGTATTCTTTATACATATTTTGAAAAGACAGAGATAAATTTATATGTTCTAGGGTATTTTTGTCTCAAAAGAACCTTACACGTTAAAACTTTTATGATGATAGACTTTGCTCGTTAAAATTTTTTATGTTGAATGAAAAATAATAAACGGCCCATAAATTGAACAGTTCAACAATTTTATATAAGAAATATAAAGATTTGGACTAAAGTCAAAAATATTATTAAAGTCAAAAATAGTTAATTGACAGAAGTTATGATAAACAGCACCATTACAGCATGTTAAAAATAAATATGTTTTAATACTACCTTAAAAATCTAAATTTTAATTGTGTTACTAGAAAAGTAAGATAATATAAACTATACATGTAGGAAAATATTAAATTTAAATTATTTTTAAATTTATTTGTATAAAAATGAAAAATATTATTTTATTTTTATAAAGCAGTGCCAATTAAGAGATCGTAAAACTATTTTTATTCTACTTTAACTTTCTATTTATCTTTTTTAGACATACGTACATAATGCATCGCTCATCCTCTTATAAGTTACACATTTTATATGTATTTTTTTATTGAGTTCAATATAACTAAACTAATAACATGATCATTGTGGCACAGAATTCACAAAAATAAGTTAATCTTATCCATTTTAACAATTTTTTTTTTTTTTATAACTAGTATACTTATTCTTTAAGAAAAATCATAATAGTTTATTCAACTAAACCTCAAAAAAAAAAACAAGAAAGATATCTTAAAATTTTACTTTACTTGATTTTTTTAAAATAATTTCTTACTTTGATAAGTTAATTCGTGTGATGCACAATATATCAGAAATTCACATAATTTGAACTAAATCGGTTAATCTCACTAAATAATTCTAATAAAACATCAAAAATTACATAGTTTTGATCTAAATCGGTTAGTTTTTTCTTTTAAATAAACTTTTTCAAATGTAGTGCGATTATTGTACTTTGTAAGATTCTTCTAATTAATACAAAAGATTATAAAATACAAATATATATTTTTTTTAAAGAAAATAAAAGAATCTTTTTGTCTATTGTAGTATTTTTAAAAAATTGCTAAAACAATAATCCTCAAATTGATCTAATTAAGACAAATAAAAAATTAAAGTAACTTTTTAATTATAATAGAACAATTAAAAAAAGAGAAAAAAGCCTTATACTAAACCAAACAATGTCTTAGTAAACTAGGTAGTAGTGTTCCTACTTTGTTCAAGGAATAAATATTTAGTCCACCTAAGACATAGTCCCAAGAGCAATGCCTCAATCTCTTTTGGAGCAAGTTTAGATGTTGCTCTAACATGAAAGTTACTAGTTTATATAATGGAGTATTACTTTTGTATTATTATTTTACAATGAGAGATTATTTGTCCTGAAAATTATACGTCCTTCTGTTTTAATGTATTGAGAACTGTTAGATATCTCAAAATTTTCGTAATTCGAAATTCTCATATAATTCGATATCCTTCAATGTATTAGATAAAAGAGGACGTAAATTTTTTTTGAATAGATAACCCTAACTTGTATTTTACCCAATATGTAATAAGTAGTCGTTTAGTGAATGACACAGAGTATTGCTATAAGATTATTGAATAATCACTCCTCATCAAAGGGTTTTGGTTATGCTCAGTTGCTAAAAAAAGAAAAATTATACAAAAATAATAATTCACATATAATAATTATTTTTTTATTGTTGGCTTAATTTACAAAAAAAATATAAAGAATTTAATTATTTTTTGATGACAAAATTTAATTATTTTTGCAATATATATTTATATACTTTTTATAAAAAAATAATTTAAGAAAACTTTTAAAAAATGAGAATTTCAGTTAAAGGTTCAAAAAAATAAATTTTAACGCGCAAAGTTCATCAACAAAAATTTTAATCCGTAATGTCAAATTGCGTGATTTCTTTCAAAAAGACCCTGCAAACAGATAAATTTATCTATTTTGCATAACAAACAAATAAATTTATCTATTTGATATTCATCTGTTTAATATGCAAACAGATAAATTTATCTGTTTGCATATCAATAGTCAATACAGATAATGCAAGTAGATAAATTTATATGTCAACTTATTTATGCCTAACATATAAATTTATCTGTTTGCATATCAACATAGATAACGCAAACAGATAAATTTATATGTGTTCTTTATAATTATTTTGAAAAGACACAGATAAATTTATAAGTATTCTTTACGCGTACTTCCAATAAGACAGATAAATTTATCTGTATTCTTTATAAATATTTTAAAAAAGTACAGATAAATTTATCTATTCTAGAGTATTTTTGTCCCAAAAGGATCTTGCGTGTTAAAACTTTTATAAGCATAGATCTTACTAGTTAAAAAATCTTATACTGGATGAAAAATAGTAAACGATTTATAAATTGAACTGTTCATCGGTTTCCTGAAAAAAAGAAACTGTTGATGTAGGACACATCTTGTAAGACAACTATATATAGACACAAAAAAACTAAATAGTCATTTTTTCTATCTTAACTTCTTTTTTTTTTTTGAGTTGGGGACATCTCAGTCATTTTTTGCCAGACTAATTTTACCAACTTCACCGTACACCCTCTCCACAAGCACATTGTGGCGGAAAGAGAGATTGCTTATCATCGAATCTGAGACCTCCGAATTTACGTCACATCCCAAATTCACCTGAACTATCGCGTGGGGGTCCCTCTCTCTTAGCTAAGGTTGCAAATTTCATACGATACGGAATGGTATTGATAAGTACATATCGTTTTAAACCAAAATTGATATCTAACTTCTTAATTTCATATCGTTCAAAATACTAAGTGGAACTAAACCAACCAAACACTAGCAGAATGGTATCAAAAAGTACCGAATATGTAACTATCATAATTGTTTTTTTAATTTAATTTTTACCTTTTTGGTCTTTTTTTCTTTTTATTTATTTTTTACTTTATTTCAAGCTACAAACATAGCATAGAGAAGGAAAGGTTGGTAAAAAAGCATTTACACTCCAGATCTATAGATGTAAATCAGCCCCAAAAAGGTAATTTTTGAAAATTTAAGTGCGTGATTTGCTGTACAGAAGGAAAAATTTTAAGATTTATTTTTGCACCTGAAAATGTATTTATTCTCAATCCTTCCTATCTAGGAGTGTCTTTGATTTTTGACTTATTTGAAGTGTATAGTATGCCTTAATGGTATTTAATTATTGAAATTATGAAAATATGTTGAAATTATGAAAATATCGATCGGTGTGGGAACCGATCGATCGGTCTATTGCTCTTTGCGGTATCTCGCACCTGCAATAGAAGTATCAAAACACTACAAAGACCACTCGATCAGTCTGACCCTGAATTACTTTTTTTTTCATGTCTTTTTAAAACTCAAACTTTCAAAACTTGTTTTGATGCATAAGAAACTCTCTAGGTGTTTTAAAAGGCAACCTAAAACATGATAATCAAAGATTCAAAGCCAATTTCTCAAAAAAAAGATTCAAAGTCAATCCACAAGAAATATAACTTGAGATATATTCCGAAAAACATTCAAAACTCAAGAATTCCACTCTCAAACGAATTATAACTCAAGGAATATGCCTCAAACTCTCATTCAAGTATACAAAAGATAAAACTTTGGTTTTAAGGCCTTACAATCAAGTATTTAAGTACAAGACAATATATTATGCATTACATTATCCAAAAACAAAATAGCCAAAACATGGCTTTAAACTGATCCTACACAATTCCAAAACATGGATAATTTAACTTGTTGTGTTTTGTCACAGAATTGTTAAAGGAAAAGATTGTTATGAATTTTGACCTTGGCCTTAATCATTTTTAGTTTGGCAAATTTGTGACAAATTGTTAAACAAATTAATTTAATTTTTATTCTTTAATATTTGATACTTGTTCATTTAAAGTTGTGGTTGGATATTGTAGCGCAGCAAAAATGAAGTAGAAAAACATCAAAAAGCTGCAAGCGATATCAGACTGCTCGACAGAGCGATCAAGCGGTCAATTAATGTTCACGATTTCTGCACTCTCAGCATCATGTCACTACACATAATGAAAAAATACTGCAAACTTGACAAGACCGATCGAGCGGTCCATACGCACGCATGAGGTGTATTGCAGTTCAGCAACAAGGGTTTTGGGTGTATATTATAAATAGGGTAGCTGGGGTTGTATTAAGTGTGCCTCCTCTTGATTTTATAAATCCTAGCCACCAAAAGGTGCCTCCCCAGTTGAAAGTTCCCAAGCCAGTCAAAAATCCCTTGATGATCATTTTGCTTTCGTACAGTTAAGAACATCATCAAGCTAATCAAATTTTCAACGTTCCTTGTGAGTTTGTGGAGTCTCTTGAGTGGATTCTCTATAGTTTAAAGTCTCGTGGTGGATTCTATCAGCATCTGAAATCGGGTGATGGAATCCATAGGTAGTCAAGCACGAAATTGGTGTATATGAATTCGACAGAAGTAGGCTTACATTCGTAGATTATGAATTCAACGATTGTTTATAAGATTCTCTTGTAACCAACATTTGTTATAGTGCTTGATCGTTCTGGACCTGAATTGGTCCTGTAATTTTTACCCGGTTTGGAGTTTTTTACGTAAATTTTTTTTATCTCTAGTGTGATTGCTTATTTGTTGGCTTGTGTGATTTTTTTTTTATTTCACGGTGTTTGGGTTCTTTTGATAAATCAATTATTGCAAATCAGTCATTAAACGAGATTTTTCAAGTAGTCATAGGACTTGATGCACATAATTTGACATTCAACACTACACTTTGAGCCATGAGAAATAAAGCACAAGTTCTATGAGAATTCAACACAACAAACCAGAAAAACTCAACTACCTTAAACAGACGTATTGACCAATTCATGTTGTAAATAAGTTCTAAGAGAATTCAAAACAATCAACCATAGGATTCTAATACCTCAAAAGCACTTGAATACAAGACGATCTTGGACACGTTCAAAATTCTAGAAATACATTCTACAGATGCCGGATGCTTGGAACAGACAAGAACAACATGGTATTTTTTACAAAACAGAATTGAGTGCATAGTTGCTCATTTTATTGTCAGAATGGTATGTTCGATTGGTATGGTACGAAATTAATAGTGCATAGTTGCTCATTTTATTGTCAGAATGGTATGTTCGATCGGTATGATACGAAATTGATAACTCTGGTGGTTAGATCACGGGGGATAGTAGTTTATCAAGGGATAAAAGTCAAATAGTTGTGTTCAATTTACGAATAGAATATTCACATTGAAAGGGCCTTATGAAGAAGAGGAAGGCCATGCACAGGTCGATAGTCAAGAGAAGTCAACATGGTCTTTGATTACCTGTGATTTTACATAGATAGAAGGAAATGTGTGAAAAGAAGATATTTGAAGCTCACCGTGAGAAGTTGGGATAGGCCTTCTATGTAGGGCAATTTTAAACATTTTAAAAAGGTTTTTAGGGTAAAAAAAGACTGTTGAGCCTCAAGACACCAAATATAGTGTTTTCATTATATAATAGTATAAATAATATAGATTCTTCTAATCAACTGAAGTTCAATAAATTTAAGTTAAATTCACTAGAATTTCATTTTTCATCTTTTTCTTTTCCTCGACGAATCCATATCTAGGAATCAATTATCAGCCTTCTTGTGGCTAGAGCCCATTTGAATATCAATTTTTTAAGCTTTTTGACTTTCTATATTCAAAAACTTTATCAACTTGTGTTTGAATTAAATTTTTTTCTACGATTTTTTTCATCTTTAGTGAACTTGTTTTAGAATTAGTCTAAATGGATATACTTTCTAGATTCATTTTATCATGAAAAAACAAAAAAATAAATTTTTTTAATCAAAACCTAAAAACATTTATATAAGACGAAATGGCCAACTTAACAAGCTTTCTAGTTTTTTTTTTTAGTTTTTTCATCTTTAGTGATTTTTTAAAAAAATTTGACCTTAACGGGCATACTTTTTAGAATCATCTAATCACAAAAATCTAAAAAGTAAAAAATGTAAACAAAAATATAAAAATAAAATTCAGAAAAAACAAAAAAAGCTTCGAAAAAAGTCATTAGGCTTTTTAGTCCAAGCATAGGTTAAGTCAAATAACTTTATTGGCTTCAAGCTAAGGGTCATGAATAGGCTGGGCCGAGCTAGCTCGGCCCACATAATTAGTGTCCAAGCTCACCCACAAACTATGCCCGGCAGGCTATTTTTTGTAGCAGACCGGGCTTGAACTTAAATGGTTAAGCCCATTCCTTACCCGATGGGTTTAGTCACGGTGGGCTAATGGGCGGGCTAGTAACGGGATAATAAGTTTTTATATTTTTTTGATTGGATTCGTTCATTTTGTAGAGCTCATTGGGATTTGTTATTCATGCAAAAAATAAAATTCATTCGATATGTTTAGCTCTGTGGTTGGAAAACATTTGTTTATCTATTTAATAAGAAAAATTATATTTACCATTTATTTATTTATAAATAAGTGTAATCTATTCACATAGTTATATATATCGGATCAATTTTATTTTTTGTATAAATAATAAACTCGACAAGTTCTACATAATGAATAGATCTGATAAAAAATGCAAATAATTCATTTAAATTTTAAGAAAACTAATGAGCCAAGCTTGGCTAGTTATTGAGAAATAAAAGAAAGAAAAATAAAATAAAATTGGAAACAACATTTCGTATTATATCATGTCCAATTAGAAATAATTAACATAATCTTGTTATTTGTTTAATTCAAGAAGAAATCTAATTATTTATCATTAATTTTTTTGGGGTTAGACGGACCTTTCGGGCCATGCTATTGGGTGGGCCTTTAGACCGGGCTATTACACAAGGTCGGGCACCAACAAGCATATCTTGTCAAATGGTAAAATGATAACACTTAGTTCGAACTTACAAGTTTGGTAACAAGTTACACAAGCTCCTTTTCCCTGTCAAACAACAAAAACTAAAATGTCATTTAAAAAGTAAACCAACTCAAACACGAGTCTTCTTTTTCTTGACTTTTTTATTCGTGAATAAAATGAAAAAAACAAAAAAAAACCTATTCTTAATCATCCAAACAAATAGTACTCACCACGAAATGAGAAAAATGCAGTTTAGCAACAACATGCTAAACACATTCTCTCTTATTTTTTAAGATAAAATTGTAGAGTAAGTAGCTAAAGTGATTATAAGCCAAGTAATACTGCATGCACATATTACGGATGATCAATCAAATACAGATAAGATAATGATGAAGACTCTAAGTATTCAGAATTTATTGTCACTAAATTAAGAGTTTTCATCCTTGTGTCATATGTGTGCTCGGTCGGTGAATAAATTTTGAATACTTAGAGTTTTTATCCTTGTATCTTATATGTACTCGGTTGGTCATCCATCCATCATATGTGCAAGCATTATTTTTTCTTATAAGCAAGGGTGCAAACAGGCACACTTGGACTCTGAGCAAAGTCCCTGAACTTGGCATCCAGTTCCTGGCTGTCCATACTGTTTAAAGCAGGCGGAATTGCAGGCATCATCGTTGCATGGCTGTGGGATTTGGAGGACAACCCCACAAATTCTGCTACTGCAAGCAAGATACTTGCCGCTTTCAGTCACAGCTGCTGCTATCGTCAATGTTTGATGCATTCCTTCATTCATCATCAAAGGCATATGAAAAAGGTTTTAGAATGAGCACACAAAAAAAAAAACACCAAAGTAACAACAATCACACTATGCTTGAATCTTAAATTTGTAGAGAAAATGTCTTTAAAAAGGGAAGGAAAAAAAAAAGAGAGAGATTGAAATGCTAGGTCAAAGAATTAATTTTTGGATAAAAAATACAAAAAAATTAAGATTCTTATAAGGATTTTTTTGTTTTTTATTTAAAACAAAGATAGTCTAACTTTTTTACTTTTTCCGTCTAATGTAATGAGACAAATCTAAAAAGAATATGGTCGTTTTGGTTAATTAAATGAGAAAACAAAATCACTAAAGAGTAAAAGAAGCCTTATAAAAAATTTTGAAGTAGTGTTTTCGTCTGATCTAAAAAAAATTATTGAAATTTCTTGATTTTTTAATTCTTCGTGACAAGATGAATCTAAAAAGTGCACCCATAAAAACAGTTATATAAAGAAGTTTTCCCAAATGCATGATGATCTTTCTTTTATTAAACATGTGTTTGGAATAGATTTTAAATGTGTTTTTCTATTTTTATTAAATCGTTTTATCAGTAGCCTAAATATGCATGATTTTTGGATTTCTCTGATTGTGTTGCCTAAATGTTTTGTATTCTGTTAACTCATATAGTTAGCATTTTATTTATATGTATTTGAGTTGAACTGAAATCATGGATCCATAAGGAATATAATATGTGTCGGGTTTTATAATTATATGGGGCTAGAGTTTTTGAGTTTGCCTATAAATATGAACCCTATAATTTTAGTTGTCATGTAAAAAGTCGAATCAAATGGGTAAAAATGCAAGGAGAGACAAAAAAATACTAGAGGCAGGCTCGGGTTGTGGGTATCGGATTTTGAAGTGTTTTTGGTATCAAGATTGTACACTTTACGATTCTAGTAGATTATCTATCTCATTCGTGCATGCAAGCAGGTTATGTCGAACCATGAAAATCCTTGTATAATTTTTTTTTGGTGTGTACATGGTTTTTCTTTCGTTGGCATTTGGGAATTAGTGTTTAAATTCGAACAGACCGCAAGTAATAAAAAAAATATAAAAAAAGCGTAAATAAACTGAAAAATGGTTCAAACTTTTATAACTCATTTTGTTATGTTAGACTAAAAAAATAAAAACAATAGACCAAAAATTTTTTTTTAAAAAAAGATCATTGCATATGAAAAAACTTACCACTAGCAATGACGAGAGAAAGCACGACAATAACAGCAATGGAGAGGCTTTTCATTATGATCTTCTAATTTGTATCAAAAACATAGAAATACCAAACTATTATGAATATTTTGTATCTAATAGGAGAGAGATGCTGGGTACGTACTACATGGTACGTAGTGGTATATATAAGCTTGTTAAGAGGAGAATTAATTTACGCTTCGCATCTATACATCTAAATGGTTCAAGTTGAGCTCTAATTTATTAATCAATTAGGTAGATTTTAATAATTAGTTTTCTGATTTACTGCTATTATTTCATATGCTGAATAAGAAAAATGCATATATATGTCTCATAGAGAGAATAAGCTTTCTGATTTCCTTCCAACCTTCCATGTGCTGAATACGAAAAAGTTTTCCAAGTTTTGACTTCCTTCCATATGTCCCGAGATTGACATGGAGAGAGAAAAGTTTTTTTAGATTCTTTCATTTTGATTCGTTGATAACTCTTTTACACAATTTTAATCATTAAATCAAAAATATGATGTGTTATATAAGACCGCTATGTTTTGTAATATAGATTATATATATTTAATTTTAAATTTTGTCACTAATGGGTTCAGCGATTTTGGGCCCATGAGTCTAACGAGTTCATAGGTGGATGCGGTTCTAATTGGTAGTATGGACTTACTTTTTTTTTTAGCTCGTTTTATTTTCTACGTACCAATTATGTTTTTTAATCAATTTTTTTTGATAAATCTAAAGCTAAAAAAAAAAACGATTTTATCAATTAAATCATATATAGACCCAAATTATATAATTTTCACACGAAAATACCAAAGCAATAAACAACCTAATCTCATCGGCAAGGCTATTCCCAAGACTTATAATTCGATCACCGCCTTAAAAAAAATAAAAACAAAAAAAAAATGAGTGATCGGTCACCCAGCCAAATTATAGACAAAATCATCTATTGTCATGTTACTAGGGTTGAGTTGGACACTTTGAACTGGTCAGGCGAATCCATAGACAATCTGTATGTCAGCCCAAAAATGGTAATGTTTTTGGAAATTTCACTCGATTTTTTCTCTATAGAAAGAAAGGGTTTTTTTAAAGATTTTCCCTTTTGGCAAATCATTCCTATCTTGGAATTTCTTTAATTTATGATATATCTATCAATCTATATATTAATGAAAAGTGGTTCTTGTTTTGAGAGCACTCATAGCGCCCCATGACAATTCTCAAAAATATTTTATTTCTTCAATCTAAATTTAACAAGATTTTTTACAAAAAAAAAAAAAAAAAACCTATTAATCTAGATATTCAATGAAAAAATTCAAACAAAAAGGAAGTTAAAAAAAACACTTGATTAATGATCTATTTAAAACAAATTTTAATTAAAAAATAAATACCTTTTTCGTATTTCTTCCTATTTATTCCTTCTTTCGCGTCTCTTTCTTCTCATAATTCTTTATTTCCATATTTAACGAATCAATTGGTATAAGAATCTGGAATTTGGGAAATTTTTATGTTCAAATCAATTGGTATTCTCCTTACGTGAATGAATTTTTTTTCTTCTTCCTTGATTGAAAATTTAAACCCATGAGAAATTTATAAAATATTCTTTTATTAGTCTTTTTTTTTTGGCAAATCAACAAGATCAAGAGTATTTTCTTCGATCTTATCAATTACTTTTTTTGATATTTTTAATTAGAAGAATCTTAAAAAAGATAATAAAACCAGACTACACTTGAAAAAAATTAAGTATAGATGAAAAAAAAAAACTTGTATATTTTTAGAGAATAAAATTTTAACTACTAACTAAATTTAATGATATGTCAAAAAATAATAATATTTCACCAACTCACTCATTTTTTATATTTATATTTCTGAATCCTAAAAAATATAGACACGGTTAAAATAATTTATTTAAATTTCTTACTTATAGCGATCTGTTCAGTTCAGAGCAATTTTACTCGATTCGATAAATTTAGTTATTTTATCTATATATGAATAATATAAAATATAAATTATATACATCATAAAATAAAATTATATAAAATACAAACAATTGACTAAACATTCTAAAAAATTTAAAAAGAGAATTGTAAAAAATATTATATAAGAAAATAATTCACATATAGAGATTTATTTTTCATTATTGGTATTATTACAAAAGAATTGTAAAAAATTTAATTATTTTTACAATATACAATTTTATATTTTTTACAAGAAATAATTTAAAGTAAATCTTTTCTCAACTATGGTTGCCCTACATGTTAATATGGTGGTACATTTCATATAGAGTAACATTGCCACATTGGTATATTAATTTCTTTTTAAGTTTATACCATTTTAAATTATAGTTGGTCCTGGATGCACTGACAATATCAAAAAGTATTAAAAAATTATAGAATACGTATCGATTCATAATTATTTTTAAAAAATAATAATTTTTGTTTGTTTCTCTTTTTTATTTTTTCTTGACTCTATTTCAAACTACAAACATAGCATAGTGAAGGAAAGGTTGATGAAGGAGCATTTACACTCATAATCTATCTATGTAAATTTGCCCCAAAAAATAATGAAAACTCCAGTGTACGAAAGCGAATTTATTCCGATCATTCCTATCTTGGAGTGTCTTTAATTTTTTAGATATATATACATACATATATATATATATATACATATATAGATGGATCGATATATATGAGATGTGATATTTTTTAGATGTTTGGTTATAACTTTGAAGATGATGGTACTGATGAATATGGTAGTATTAGAATTAAGGTAGTAACGGCAGCAGCGGCATTGACAACAGTGGTGATAATGACCCCCAACCACCCCGACCCCTACACACACTCGACCTCGACCCTTGACCCCTAGACTCCCAATCCCTAATCCCCGGACCCCATGCACCTAAGCGCGCACCCAACCCCTAGACACTT
>JAULJZ010193314.1:0-44883 GCA_032270985.1 Heliamphora pulchella | reverse complement strand
GCACTATTCATAATAACCTTGGGGTGTGAATTAATTTATATAGTCAGTATAAAATTAATTACCCCAAATATCCCGTTTAATACACACAAAGTGCACTAGCACAGAGAGTCGGAACAGTAGACGATGCTATTATTTGTTTCCTGTAACTAAGACAGACTTACTAAAACTCTGTACTACAGTCGTACCGATGGTATGTCCATTTCCATCTAAACTGTGAATATAAAATTTATATTCTGCGAGAACCTAAAATCTGATTTTCTGTGTGCAAGTCGTACTCAACATATCAGATTAAATATTATACAGAATATAAGATATCCATGCATAACATTAATGAAATTATACACATACATTACTCAAAAAAAATTTCATAAAATAGAAAATTAATTTTATTAAAAAATAAAATTAAATACTAAAAACAAGATTTTCAGTATACGAACCCTAACAATCTCTAACTTACACTCAAAACTATGCTGCTATACATCTGACTCTCATGTCCTCTACATGACTATCAAAAGTCTTAGCCGGTAAACTCTTTGTAAAAGGATCTGTAAGGTTGTTTCTTGATGCAATCTTGGTCACAGCAACATCACATCTCTGTACAATTTCTCGTATCAGGTGATACTTACGCTCAATGTGCTTGCCTTTCTTATGGACCCTTGGCTCCTTTGAGTTTGCAACCGCTCTACTATTATCACAGTAAAGTGTAATAGCCGACTGAACTGAAGGTACCACCTCTAGATCCAATAGAAAGTTCCTGAGCCAAACGGCTCCCTTGGCTGCTTCAGAAGCTGCCACATACTTGGCCTCTATGGTGAACAAAACAATGTAGGACTACTTGATACTCCTCCAACTTATAGCTCCACTTTCTACGGTAAACACATATCCTAAGGTAGACTTACAAGAATCCCTGTTAGACTAAAATCTGAGTCTGTGTACTCCAAAGGTACTAGACTGTCTATCTAGTAAACCAACATATAATTCTTAGTCCTTTTTAGGTACTTGATTATATTTTTTATCACAGTCAAATGCTCCTACCCTAGGTTAGAATGATATCTGCTAACCATGCCAACGGCAAAGTAGATGTCGGGTCTAGTGCAAAGCATAGCATATATGAGGCTTCCTACTGCTGAAGCAAAAGGAACCGCCTTCATCTACTTTCTTTCATTAGGTGTCTTAGGACATTGATCCTTGGATAAAGTGATTCTATACTTGAAAGGAAAAAATCCTTTGTTGGAATCTTGCATGCTAAAATAAGCAAGGATATCATCGATATATTTTGCTTGTGATAAACCCAACATCTTTTGTTTCTGATCTCGTACAAGCTTGATCCCAATTATGCGACTGACTTCTCCCAAGTCCTTCATATCAAACTGACCACATCATTTTTTTATGAACAAGATATCGTTTACATAAAGTACTAGGAAGATCACCACGCTTCCGTTACGCTTCTTATACACACAGGACTCATTCGAACTTTGATCAAAACCATAAGACTTAATGGCTTGATCAAACCGAGTGTTCTAAGACCTTGATACCTGTTTAAGTCCATAAATTGATCTTTTAAGCTTGCACAGCATGTGCTCCTGGCTATTTGCAATGAATCCGTCTAGTTGTATCATATAGATACACTCATCAAGACTTCTGTTAAGGAAAGCTATCTTAACATCTATTTTCCAGATTTTGTAATCGAAATGTGCGGCAATAGATAAGAGAATTCAGATAGACTTAAGCATGGCTACCGGCGAAAAAGTTTTCTCATAGTCGATCCCTTCTTTCTGAGTAAACCATTTAGCAAAAAGCCTAACTTTGAAGGTTTCAACCTTTCCTTCTGCTCCTCTTTTCTTCTTGTAGATCCACTTGCATCCAATGAGTTTTATCCCTTTGGGTGGTTCTACAAGTTTTCAGACCTGATAAAAATACATAGATTCCATCTCTGAATTCATAACCCTTTGCCAAAGATCTGCAACATTGTCTTGTAGTGCTTCATTGTAGTTACAAGGCTCGGTATCCAGTTCTGCTGGGATCTTGTCATACGACTCTCCCAAGAATATATACCGATCAGGTTGATGAATAACTCTCTCACTACGACGAGGCACTACCTGTGTCTGTGTTCTAGCAGTAACATGCTGTGCAAAATATAAACCCTGTGCATCAGCACCCTGTTTCCTAATTTGCACCTGTCCCGATAATCCTCCCACTATGAGGAAGTAATAGAATATCAGTGACTTGTGGTTTCTCTTTCGTTCTACTAATATTTTCTCTCAGTTCTTTCAGAATAATTTTGCTATTGGGCCTGTGATCCATAATATAATCCTCTTCTAAGAATCGGGCATTGGTGCTAACAATGACCTTTTGATCCTTAGGATTATCAAATAGACCGCCCTTCGTTCCCTTCGAATACCCCACAAAGAAACAGACTTTTGTCCTCGATTCTAACTTACCCGTGTTCCCTTTCAGCACATGTGCTGGACACCCCCAAATACAAATGTGTTCCAAACTAGGCTTACGCCCGATCCACAATTCTGTGGGAGTAAAATGTACTGACTTAGAAGGTACCAAGTTCATAATATAAGCTACTGTTTCTAAAGCGAGTCCTCAAAACGAATCGGGTAAACTTGAATAACTCATCATGGATCTTACCATCTGCATTAGAGTTCTATTCCTTCTTTCTGCTACACCATTTTGCTGTGGAGTGCCAAGTGCAGTCAACTGGGATGTAATTCCCTCTTATGATAAGTAGTTCTTAAACTCTCCAAAGAGGTATTCCCAACCACGATCAGATCGTAGTGATTTGATACTTTTACCTAAACGTTTCTCCGCCTCTGTCTTGAATTCTTTAAATTTCTCAAAGTATTCAAACTTACGGTGCATCAGATAAATGTATCCATACCTTGAGTAGTAATCAATAAAACTGACAAAGTACTCAAAGCCACCTGTAGCCCGAATTGTCATAAGACCACACACATCAGAATGAACCAACTCCAACGGTTCTTTAGCTCTATAGCTTTTGCCCAAAAAGGGCCTCTTGATTATCTTATCCTCGAAGCAAGATTCATAGACTGAAGGTGCCTCCACTTCTAATGAACTTAAAGGTCCATCTGCTACCAATTTGTTTATCCTTTTTAGATTAATATTACCTAAGCGTAAGTGTCAAAGAAACGTTTGGTTCATTAAAGAAGAAAACTTTTTCTTATACGGTAATATATATGTATTATTCGTTTCAGTTAGTTGTAGTATATAAGAAATTAGAGTAATATATAAAGATCATCCACCAATGTACCAGAACAGATAACCTGTTTATTATTCTTAATAATCACAGAGTTATTAAAATAAACCAAATATTCGTCTTTAGTCAATCTAAAAATAAAAATTAAGTTCCTTCTAATGGCAAGTACATAAAGATAATCTCTCAATATTAAAACCCGATCTATACCAAAACTGAGAGTGACATCTCCTACTGCAACTGATGTTACCTTTGTATTATTACCCATATGTAGGTAAATCTCCCCATCACTAAGTTATCGGGTTTCCTGAAACCTATGCAATGAATTGTAGATATGATTAGTGGCTCCCGTATCTACATACCAGGTACCGGTAGATAACACCGCTAAACGTGTTTCCACAATCAGTGAACAGAAATTATCCTGTTTGTTCTGCCTTCTGAGAAATACTGAACATAGCTTTTTCTAGTACCGGGTCTGGTTGTAATGAAAACATCTGCCTTTCAGCTTATTCACACCAATCCATGGCCCACTAACTACCCTAAAAATCGTGTTTTTCTATTTTTGAACTTTTTTATTCTTCATGCCTTTCGGCCAAGAGGAAAAACCTTTTTTAGAAACAAACATATTTCCTAGTATTGAAGGAATATTATTTGTAGTTAAAGTTATATCCAAGTTACATTTTCAGTCAACAAAATTCAGTCCCGTTAGTTTATTTATTTTTTAGTATTAAAGCGAGTGAATTGAAAGCCATTTTAATCATGAGAATCATATAATTAAATAAAATCGTTAATTATGATGAGAAAAACTTTGAATTGATTTTAATTTGGTTCCCTCTACCATTTTAAAATTAATTTGCCAGCAGCCTGGATTCTTGTGAATAGCATGCCACGATGGGTAGACGTCTACTATCCATCATAAGACCAGATAGACCAATTCCTTTTAATTTTACTATCTAAGCAACTGACCATGCCAAGTAAAATTAAATAGCTGACATAGATTCGATCTAGTATATAATAATAGTGACGCAGATGGAGATAATACTATTATATACAGTTAAGTGTTAACTATCACCTAATCCCAAATCAATCGCTTCGCAATGAACCCTTCAGATAGAAAAGTGATGCACATTAACAATTATCCATAATTATCCTTAAAGGAGATTTGTACTGGCGATACCACAATTAATTTGTCCGATTGGGAGGAAGGCCTTACTGCAAACACGTAAGGTTTAATTGTATCGCTTACAAACTGATGATGGAGAGTGCGGGATTTATCTGTGAATAAATTTCTTCTCCTACTTAGATTTTAAAACATTTTTTAAGATTATAAAAATCAATTTAATTAAAATAAATTTATTAATTTCAAAAACCACACGATCTGAAAAATCAAACATCTTTTTGTGTATACGATTTCAAAGATTCTGATTTATCAAATTATATTTTTGTGTTTGGATGCGTAACAAATAAAATTTAATAAATGCACAATTTTTCCTTTAGCTTTTCCGCTAAGGTAGTGATTAAATTTATTTTTTTGTTTTATTTTTTGTTTCGCATTTTTTGAAAAATAATAATTTATTTCGATTAAATATTTTTTCTTTTAATTAATTTAAAATTCGGAATTAATTTTGATGTTTTTTCAATATATCCGACTTAAAAAAAACATCTTTAAACGTGATATGTTGTAAAAAATAAAATATCTAAAATTTTTCTATTTAATTAAAAATTAATTAATTAAAAAAACTTAATTTTATTTTTCATTACAAAATATTTTAATTAAAATCGATTTTTTCAATTAATTAAATTAACAGAATAAATAAAACCAATATTTATCATTTAAGTAGTTAATATAAAAATAAATAAATTAAATGCATGATATAATAAATATATTCTAATTTTATGATCGAATCGAAACTCTAAAGAGTTTCAGTCTTCTATTTGAAAGATAAGTTTCAATGGTTCAATCTTTATCAGTTTTTTGTATCCTGATTGCATCAGAATTTTTCGATCAATCTTTATCAGAAATTTTAAACCAACCAAAACAATACTGATTGGGACCGATTGGGAATTGCCGAAACAGCCTCTGGCGCTGTTTTGGACGCTGCTTGGGAATTGTTTGCTGCGGTTTTTTATTAAAAAAAATTGTTTTTTCTTTTAAAAAACCACCGCAACCATGTGCTGCATTTGGCTGCTGCTTTTTACCCATTTGGAAACCATCGCTGGACCTGCTATTTGGGACCAAAAACTGCTATGCTGAATGGAAAGCAGCCAACCGCTACTTGGGGTGTTTGGCGTTACTGCTTCGGCAGCATTAGGCTGCGTTTAGCAGCGTGCCTTTTGGAAACTGCTGCGCCTACTGCGCCACTATTTAGCTGCTTGCTGGAAATCGGCTCTGTAGTTTGTGCATACTGTTTGCTGCATTTGGCGCTGCTTGTTATGGAAACTAATTGGATGGAAATCAGTGGCTGTTTGGGAATTGCCGCAGCCACTGGGCAGTGTTTGGCTGCTGCGGTTTTGGGTTTTTTCGCTGCTGCTAGATTTGCTGCGGCGGCTGATTGGGAAAATAGCTTCTTTTCTCCTTTTTTTTTTTATTTTATCCAGAAAAAAACTTGAAAAAAAACTATGAAGCAACCAAAAACCGCGGCTAAAATCGCCAATCACCGCCGATTGCCGCCGCCAACCATTGTCGGTTGCCGCCGCCTTTGATATTCCATATCTATTCTTATTTTTTTTTATTTTTAATAAACTAGAAAAAAAAACTTTAAAGAACATAAAATATTTACTTCGAAACCTATGTCCCGTAGACTCGCATTCGATCAAATAAAAATTAATCTATCACGGTCAATTCCTTTGAGAAAAAAAAATATAATCATCATTCATTCAAACCATTCAATCAAATATGAAAAAATAAATGACGATCATAAAACCGAAATTTTAAACGCCTGCAAAACAAAGTTAGCAAAAAATCTAGAACTATTCGGCCCCGATTATCGTACACAAAAACAAAATGATTTTGATCCCAAATGTTGGAGGCAAAACTGCCAAGATCATTGTTTTTATAAATGATTTTCGGTAAAAAATTAACTTGACGAGTAAACGCCGAAACGAGCTCCAGATAAAACTTTTGACGTCGAAAGATTAAAATAAAACCCGTGCAACAAAAGTTAATTTAGAAGAATACCTTTTGTCGATCGATTCTTCAACTATAATTTGATTCCAAGTTGAAATTTCTATTAGATCTTCTACCTGCATATATATAGGGCTACAGCAGGGACTTAGAGAGTAATTATAAGTAAGACTTTCAATGGAACACATATATCTACCAGCAATTTCTGTAATTATGGAAAGATGCAGTGGTTTCTACAATTTTTATAAAACACTGAATTACAGTTCACATTACTAAAGAACTATAATTACACTCTGACCCATAATCTCAATACCTTCTTGTATTGAGCTCTTGTTATTAAATGCTTACCATTTCTCCCCACGTTAAGATTCCCGAAACCTGAAAATTAAATTTATTTACTGACAATTTAATTTAATCGGTATCTTAATATTCTTTAAGTCTTTCCGCTTAACTTATTTGACCACCAGATAATTAAATCCACCTGCAGAGTTTAGCCTAGCCAAAAGTTATAAGCTTCCTTAAGTGGGTATCGTCAATCCCGATCTTTCAGAATGTAGATTCTGTCAATAATTAATATTCGTCATATAAATAATATCGCTATCCAACTCACCGAAAATATAGACCCATATAAGATCGCACCCTCTAATGAATCAAAACAATAAATATTAAATATACGCAAATCAATAATTATTTTCAGATTAATAGGATAGGCACTATTCATAATAACCTTGGGTGTGAATTAATTTATGTAGTCAGTATAAAATTAATTACCCCAAATGTCCCGTTCAATACATACAAAGTGTACTAGCACAGAGAGTCGAAACAGTAGACGATACTATTATCTGTTCCCTGTAACCAAGACAGACCTACTAAAACTCTGTGTTACAATCGTACCATGGTATGTCTATTTCCATCCAAACTGTGAATATAAAACTTATATTCTACGAGAACCTAAAATCTGATTTTCTGTGTGCAAGTCGTACTCTACACATCAGATTAAATACTATACAGAATATAAAATATCCATGTATAACATTAAAGAAATGATACACATACATTACTCATAAAGATTCTCATAAAATAAAAAATTAATTTTATTAAAAAATAAAATTAAATACTAAAAATATGATTTTCAGTATACCAACCCTAACAACAATTGCCATGGACATGTACTAGGGTACGAGTCAGAGACGGAAGAAGCAAAGATAGGGAAATACAGGCCAACGTTTAATAGTCGTTTTGTCAAAGAAGGGGATGATTTCCCTTAATATGGATTTTTTGAACCATGGATAGAGGAGAAAAGCAGCCAAAAGTTGTCAGGGCTAGAGATCTTTTTCGGCAATCAGTTGTTTGATGGTGAGGAAGAAGTAGAAATATGGCAGATCGAATTCACTGAGAAGGTACTGACAGACAGGCTGGTTCATTACGAAAAAGGAGATCTGAGTTCTTTCTTCAATGAAGAGATGGCCCGAGTGCGTATAGGCAATGATGAAGACAAGGGCATGCTAATGATAAAAGCCGACGCACATGCGGATTACACCACACTTATCATGGATGCTGCTAAAATGAAAAAGAGTCTTTTTTTAGTCTTTTCTTATGCATGATGTAACAAGTGAGTTGGAGTCCAAGTCTGTTGAATTTGTTTTCACCGAGTCTGTAAACAACGTGTGTAACAACGAGTCTGCCGAGAATGCATCTGTTGGCATCTCGAGCCCCTTTTGTCATGAGTCTCACCCCTCTTGATATCAATAAAATGAAATTAGATTTTGCTTACTTTGCTGTGTCTCAAATATTTTGTCTTGATTTCGAATATTTTAATATGTTTGAGGAGGATATCCCCTAAGAATTAAAACATTTTATCGAAAAGGAAGAAAAAATACGTGCTAAACCTGTAATGGAAGAAACTATTTTAATAAATTTTAATAATGAAAAAGATTCACAAATAGTTCAGGTTGGCTCTATGTTGTCTTTAGAGGAACATGAGCAATTAATTTTTCTATTAAAATAATTTAAAGATGTTTTTGCGTGGTCCTACCAAGATATGCCTGGCATAGATTTTGACATCGTACAACACCAAATCCCTCTTTACCCCAATGCCAAGCTCGTCAAGCAGAAGCTCAGAAGGATCAGACCAAATTGGGTACTCAAGATCAAAGAGGAGGTTACTAAGCAGATAGATGCCGAATTTATCATGGTTACAGAATATCCAAAGTGGGTTCCCAATATCGTCTCAATACCAAAGAAAGAAGGAAGGATCCGAGTGTGTGTCGACTTTAGAGATCTCAACAGGGCTAGTTCTAAGGACGATTTCTCTCTCCCCTACATAGACGTATTGGTAGACAACACCGCCAAGAATGCACTCTTATTTTTCATGGATGAATTCTTAGGGTACAATCAGATGATGGCACCGGAAGACCAAGAGAATACTACCTTTACGACACCTTGGGCACCTATTGTTATAGGGTCATACCGTTCGGATTAATGAATGCAACAGCAACCTACCAAAGGGCTACAACCACGTTACTGCATGACAGGATACACAAGGAAATAGAAGTATATGTGGACAATATGATTGTGAAGTCCAAGACTCGAGAAGGGCAAGTCATTGCACTATCTTCGAGTGGATAAAAAAAATAGGATGCGTCTAAACCAACAGAAGTGTGCTTTTAGAGTTACGACAGAAAAGTTGCTTGGGTTTATGATCACGCAGCGAGGCATAGAGGCGGACCCATTAAAGATTAAAGCAATCCTCGAAATGCCTTCTTCAAGGGCCAAGAAGGACGTAAGGTGTTTCTTAAGAAAAATTCAGTTCATCAACCGATTTATTGCCAAGTTAACCACCTCCTATGAACCTCTGTTCCGACTCTTGAAGAAATGAACCAACTTTCAGTGGGATCAGCAGTGTCAAGATGCTTTCGAATCCATACAGGAATACTTACAAAACCCTCGAGTCTTGTCACCACTAGAACCCGGCAATCTTCTCATACTATACCTATCAGTGACTGATTTAGCAATGGGATGTATGCTTGCACAAGAAGACAAAGTCAAGATAGAAAGAGTTGTCTATTACTTGAGTAAGAAGATGACCAAATGGAAACGACGGTATATGCCTTTGGAGAAGACACTTTGGGCGCTAGTTTGGGCATCTAAGAATTTATACCATTACATGCTAGCATACCAAGTTGTTCTGATCTCAAGGATGGACCCGCTCAAATATCTCTTTGAGAAGCCAACATTGACAAGAAAGTTGGCTTGTTAATTGCTCATGTTAGCTGAATTCGACTTATAGTACATCACAAGAAAATTAGCAAAAGGGAGTGCCGTTGCAGAGTTCTTCGCCGACTATCCTATTGAAGGAGAAGAAGAGCCCGAGTTTGAGTTTTTCGATGAACAAGTGTTGAAAATCGAAAAGGATTTGTGGACCCTGTACTTCGACTGAGCTTCGAACCAATATAGGTGTGGGATGGAGATACCTTTGATTACTCCTGATGATTCTTATATCCCTTTGGCTTTTAAGTTGAGTTTTGAGGTCACTAACAATGAGGCCAAGTATGAAACTGGTCACTAACAATGAGGCCAAGTATGAAGCTTACATAGCCAGATTGGAAGTTGCCTTGAAACTAGAGGCAAGAAAATTAGAGGTTATAGGAGACTCAGCTTTGGTCGTCTCTGTGGCGCCAAAATTTAGGATTTTGGTTTAAAAATAAGGGAATTCAAGAAATATTTAAAAAATACTTTAACACATTCAAAACCAAATTGAAAACCTTCTTTGTGAAAAATGGAGTTGCCACTTAGTTTTTGAGAAAAATCAAGAAAAATAAAATGAGCCACTGATATTTAAAACGGTAATTAGAGAAAACAGGGTCTGGCGGCTAAGGTACGAACTAGAAAAGGTGTTATGCACCCCGTTTTTCCAACCGTGAGGTTTACCTCTATTAATCATCATTGGTTCTTAATTAGACTTCTCAAATACATGTAAATACAAAAAATAGAGGCGAAGAGAGAATATCTAAAAACAAGAAATGAAAATACATAGCATATGTATATAGAACGCCAAATAAAACAAGTAGCAAAAGAAAATCCTAAATCCTACGATATGAAATTTCTAACTAAATGATACATGAAGCAAATTGCATGGTATTGACAAAGGTATAGAAACAAAGGAAACCTAAGCATGTTAGAAATATGCTAATAAAATTTATGATAAAGACCACATGGGATAAGCAAGGAAAATAAACTAAAACAAGTCCTAAATTCTAAATATGTCATGAAATCAAGGTGGAATTACCTAACTTGGTATATTACTAACTAAAATATTAAAACTAACAAACTATGCAAGTAAAATAAAGCATGCTTTAATCAAACAACTGTAATGAGATAAAATTTAGAATAAAATAAAAGAAAAGAATGTGAACACAATATTGACTATTATGACCACATTAATGTTGGTGCCAGATTATCGCAATCGTAATATCACATATTATGATGCAAGAAATATAGGAAATATTGTTAAATTTCAATAGAATAGTACAATAATGATAATGTACTATAAAATAAAGAACTAAAATTTACGAAACTATGAAATCTAATCAAACTATAGAAAAAGCATAACTAGTTTGAAACTAGAATAAAACATGCTTTAGATTTAGAAATTACTAACTAAGCACAAAATTAAGAAGTAGGCATGCAGTCAAAAATGTAACCCGACCTCTTCACATAAGAAGAGAGTGAAGTGAGAAGCGTCGAAGATCTTATAGAATACCTGAAGCGTAATCCGGCTGAATCCTCAAGTCAGGAGAATAGTATTCAATTTTTTGATCCTCAAGGAATGCACCAATTCCAATTAGCAAGTCAGAAATTCGATAGAGTATAGGCGTAACGCAGCTCGTACGTCCGCAAAGCAGTAGGGTACCAGCATCAAAACTTGTACTCTCTCAGTACTTTGGCAGAATATCTCTCACTCAAAATTCTTATCTTAAAAAATGTACCAGGCATACGGTATTTATAGAATTCATCGACCAATGAGATACTGACACGTTTTGGGACACATTAGAATTGTTGAAGGTGGCGGTCGCCACATCATGAGCTGGTGGTCGCTACTTTAGGAGAGTTTCTACAAACTTCTTATGGAGATCGCCACTATGCAAGGTGACAGCCCCATGGTTGGAGTTGGCGATTGTTACGTCAAGTTAGGGTTTTCACAAGTTTCTCAAACGGTCGCCACAATGCAAGGTGGCAGCCCCATGGTTGCAAGGTGGCGGCTCTAGGTTTGGACATTGTTGGTTCACTAGTTCAAAGATTTGGCTTACTTGGCTTGGATACTAAGCTTGGATCATTCATCAAGGATCGTTTAGAAGCACCATTCTCTCTAATTTCATCATCGAATTCACTCGGACTAACCTAAGATTAGGCGGGGTCAAATAGGGGTGTTTACAATTGCCCCTCTTTGATATAACTTGCGCAATAATGTATGACGCTAGTTATATAAAAAATCCAGAAACAACATCCATTTGACCGAGTTGTAAATCGTAGGCCACAAACACACAAGCACGCAAATGATGTTGGTCGTACTCGAATTTTCATCGAGCTGCCTACATACCCTTTTGCTAGAGATCAGATCGAAACGTAGTTCTTGAAAAAAATGCACAGATACGAGATGCTAAACATGATAAAAATACTAATATGATATAAACACTGGTATGATCAAATAATGCCCTAAAAATCGAGTCAAAATATAAAAGGGGAACAACCAATCAAACAAGTCAAAGATTGAATCAAGATTAGCTGGGGATAAAATAATTACAAGGATCGAGTTAATATCCTAAAAATTATCTTAACTGAAAAAGCAACAACGAATTAGCTAGGTCGAGTCAAGATCCAAAAATTTAAAACGATAACAGGATAAGGATAGTTAAAAGTCGAGTCAAAACTTAAAATTATTCTCAACGGAGAGCAAACCACAAATCAATAGGTCGAGTCAAGATCTAGAAATTCGGGACGAGCACGGGATAAAAAAATTAAAAGTCGAATCAAGACTTAAAATTATTTTTATCAGAGAAAACACCGCGAATTAATAGGTCAAGTCAAGATCTAAAAATTCGGAACGAAAACGGGAAAAAAATAATTAAAAGTTGAGTCAAGACTTTAAAATTAAATTTATCGGGAGAAAATCACAAATTAATAAGTCGAGTTAAGACCTAAACATTCGGAATGAAAACGGGATAAAAATAAGTAAAAAGTTGATTCAAGACTTTAAAATTAAATTTATCGGGAGAAAATCACAAATTAATAGGTCAAGTCATGACCTAAGAATTTGAGATGAAAACGGAATAAAAATAATTTAAAAGTTGAGTCAAGACTTTAAAATTAAATTTATCGAAAAAAAACACTACATAAAACACAATAAAAATAATTAAAAAAAACCAAGACAATATTTAAAATTATTTTATCCGAGAAAACAACATATAAAAATAAATAAAAATAATTAAAAATCGAGACAAAGTTTAAAATTATTTCTATCTGAGAAAATAATATACAAAAATAATTAAAAATCGAGACAATATTTAAAACAACATATGAAAATAATTAAAAATCCAGACAAGATTTAAAATTATTTTTATCTGAGAAAACAACACATAAAAACAAATAAATATAATTAAAAACCGAAACAATGTTTAAAATTATTTTTATAATAGCGAACAACACATAAAAACAAATAAAAATAATTAAAAACCGAGATAAGGTTTAAATTTATTTTTATCCAAGAAAATAACGCAAATAAAAATAATTAAAAATCGAGACAAGGTTTGAAATTATTTTTGAAAAATACAAGCTAAACATCCAAATAAGCTTCAAACAACCTCCCAAACCCCAAAATATAATCATTACACAAAAGCACGTGCCCGCCAACTTACAAGGTGGTGGTCATCGGGTCCAATCACCAAGACGGGTGACATGTTCGTTGGACAGGTGGCGGTCGCGAGAAGCGTTTCAAACTGACATGGCAATCACCACGTGACTCTTCAAAAACATGGTGGTCGCTTACTTCGAATGTGGCAACCGTCACAACCGAGAACCATTAAGCTTCCCCAGACGCGCGGGCTTACCTTCATTTGTGTCCTTTACACTCTCTCTACCCTCGAACTTTCTCAACCTCCTTCAAACTCTCTCGGCTTTCAAGGCTTTTATTGAACATTTCTCTTTTCTTTTCAACCATTCCATTGACATGGCAGGACCTAGACGAGGCAGTGACATCTTCGGGATACTACGGGGTCCCTCCGCTAGTGAGAATTCTTCTATGGATGCCCTTAGCAGCACGAGCTCCAGTGCTCTTGGTAGCGCAGTCACGACCAGTCAACCCTCCACTGCACTGGGGGCGATGGATGCCTTAGCTCTTGAGGCGGAGCGAGCTCTTCGTCAGGCTGCTGAGGAGGAGGCACGAGCAGCTGCAGCAGTAGAGCAAGAAGTTGCAGATCTGGAAGTTGCAGACGAGGCTGAGGTGGCGAGTTTTTTGGATCCACACGCCGGAGAGGGTATTCCTACACCCTTTAACCCACTCACTTATGCCCCTGCACCCCACTATCTGGGTTCGAGCGGGATGAGGCGGTACGAGCCTCTAGATGCTGTAGTTGCTGACGACCTGCTTCTTCGTGAGCCTGAGTAGCATCTTTCATTCCAGTGCCCTTTGGTAGGTTCACCTGTCTCTTCCTTCAGTATCGAAGCATGCTTTACCTTTATCGTCTTGAACATAAATGCATGCCTAGGATCCCCTATGACTTGTGATGTGTACATATTTGATTTGAAAATTGCCTTAGATGAACATGCGATATTGAGATTTGTTAACTAACTGGCCATTTTAAAGCATAAAATAATATCGGATTGAAAACTAACTAGATACCTGTGCAACTTGGAGATTCTGGACAAAACGTAAGGACACTAGGATTAGCGTTTTGATGCAAACAGAGGGGTAATTTTTTATTTTTATATATTTTTTTAGAAAATCATAAAATCTAAGGGGTGGTTTTCATTTTTATTTTTTTAGAATATCATAACATAACATCAAAGGGGGTGGGGTGGTTTTCATTTTTATTTTTTTAGAACATCATAACATAGCATCTAAGGGGGTGGTTTTCATTTTTTTTTTCTTCAGAAAATCATAAAATCTAGGGGGTGGTTTTCATTTTTATTTTCTTATTTTATATTATAATCATTTATTTATTTTTAAAAAAACTGGGGGTTAAAAGAAAGATTCGTCTGGCGCACCAAGTCTTAGGGTGCCTAGTCTTCTAGGATTTAAAGGAACCAAATGATCGTCACACACACATGAACCTAGGGTTTGAAAGATTTGCCTGGCTCACCAGGGTTTAGGGTGCCTAGTCTTCTAGGACTTGAAGAAACTGAAAGGTCGTCACACACACACGAACCTAAGGTCTAAAGATTTGCCTGGATCCTCAAAGCTTAGGGTGCTAGTCTTCTAGGGCTTGAAGGAACCGAATGGTCGTCACACACACACACAAACCTAAGGTTTGAAAGATTTACCTAGTTCACTAGGACTTATGATGCATAGTCTTCTAGGGCTTGAAAGAACTGAATGGTCGTCACACACACACGAATCTAGGGTTTAAAGATTTACCTGGCTCACTAAGATTTAGGGTGCCTAGTCTTCTAGGGCTTAAAAGAACTGAAGAGTCGTCACACACACGTGAACCTAGGGTTTAAAAATTTTCCTGGCTCACCAGGGCTTAAGATGCCTAATCTTTTAATGCTTGAAAGAACTGAAGGGTCGTCACACACACGAACCTAAGGTTTAAAAGATTTATCTGACTTACCAAGACATAGGGTGTCACGCCCCCAACTTCGAGGCGCGTGATTCCCACACGGTAATCCCCTTTTATGGAATAACAGAGGAAACTCCTTTTTAAAGAAAACCATTTAGTTTAATTTTTTATAAAAGAATTTTCTTTCCAAAACTTAAAAAAAATTCTAAGTGTAAATCGTAAAAATTTTCGACAGAGTTTTCTCTATTTTTTGGATTTTTCCAAATTTTCTGTAAACTTGCATTATTCAAATGACAATATATTTTAAGGCTCTGCCTAGATTGCAACTCACAATCACAACTACAAACGATAGAATATAATATCATTCGATTCTAAAGTAAATATACATTCCATCAACCTTTGAGTCCACCCAACTACTTAATATACATTTTCATCTCATTCATTATAATCCACTCGAGTAATAAAACATATCCAATTCCGTAGTGTTTTTCAAAACATAAAGATGTTCTCATAAGATCCATACAAGATCCATAAAATCTTTATGTACATTAAGTCCAAAATATAACAAAAACATCACATGATCTTCAGAACCCAAAAGAAATGCTCAAATATAGCTTAATTCTTCTCATGCTCGTCTGGACCTGTAATAGATATTTTAACCAACAAACGTAAGCCAATGCTCGTAGGAAAAGACTAGCAAACGTATGATGCATGACTTGTGAGGTGTGAAATATGTAAATTTTCATCAAATCGTATTTTTGTTTACACAGACTCACACACACAGGTTGATTTTATTTATTTATTTTTTCTTTCCTTCACATAATCCACACTTTTAACTCATTACCCGGTTTTCTACAAAATCGTATCATATCTAATGAACCGGTGTCGAACGCAGCTTATAGAAATATCACCCCATTCAACCCCAATAGGCTACGCGAAGTCATTGTAGAATGGGTCGCTCTATAACTCATCGCGACACAACCACCACATTTCGGGGGCTAACCTGTGGGCATGTGGTTCCCATCTTGCGCAAATTTTCGATTTTTCACCGCGTAGCTGTGCAAGCCCAACTTAATCATATCAACTATTCATCGGTTCATTATCTCTTGAACTTTACACGATTCTTAACTCAACGGGAATTCAATTCAAACATCAACTCCTTTTTCCAAGTAGTTTCATAATCCCATGTCTTTAATAATCATCAATATTTATCGTTTTATTCATTACCAATCCGGTGCCATGAGTTCTCATTTTAAATTCCGCAACTTCAACATTAATATTGACCATAATAATAATAATAATAATAATAATAACAACAAATAATCAAATGAGATAAATTTTTAAGGATTAGACCACTAACGTATCATGTTTGATAATCTCAAGTTTCAATCATTTCTTTGATATCCAAATTCTATTGTAAAATTTCCAGATCCACATTCTCAATTATAAAACGTTCAAAATTACCATTATATTCTTCATGTTTCAATCACACTTTAAGTTCTAAAAAAAAATCATCACAACTCAAACCAAGTACCTATATTTCCATGAAACCAATCCCATTAACTAGGATTTTCTGCAATAACTTTTTAATTTTTTTAATTTTCTCATCAAAGAGGGGTTTTATCCAAGTTTCATAGAAATTTATAAATTCAACCCAAATCAATGTAAAACACTTAGGTTAATCTAGATCCTACCTCGAGGGTGTCGGAATCACCCAAATTTCCTTCTCCTAAGGTTTTGGTAAATGAGGCCTTTGATGTTTACAATTAAATTTTTTTAATAGGCTTCAAGCCTTCACTTGCTAAGTAAGCCTCACTCCCATCTTTGTCATTTCCACCAGGCCTCTAACGTCACCTAATAGAGGAGAAACAATGGTTTGGATCAAATCTAGAGAGCGATATAGCAAAAGAAGGGAAAGAAGGTGCCGGCTGGAACTATAAAGAGAACAGATTTTTAGCTTTTGAAATTTTCTTTCCAACCTCATAAATCATCTAGATATTTTCTATTTTTATCAATTTCTCAAAAGAGCAGAAAAAGAAAAAGAAATCAAAGAAGAGAAAAAAAATGTGATCGCACCGAACAGGGAGGAGTTTCGGTTAATTAAATATGATACTCCTTGTTGCTTCGTGGTCTCCCTTGATAGCTCCTAATCTGAGATTATTCCCATAAATTTTAGAGAAATTACATCAATGAAGGAGATTGAGGCATAGAAAAGAAAAAAAAAACAGAATGAAAGAAAGAGAAACAGCGCCGCTCGAACCTGGAGTTGCCGAACAGGGGCTGTTTACCGACGGGCTGTTTGCTGCTACTGAGGCTCAAAATCTACTGAACAGGAGTTGTTTGTTGCTGAACAGGGGCTGTTTTGCTTTCTCCTAGAGTGTTCAACCCAAGATGGAAACAAGGAGAAGAATGAAGGGAGGGAATGAGGCGCCGGATGGAGAAGTGAACAGGGACTTCTCAGGTCTCTTTAATATTTTGTTCCTTTGCCGTTTTATGCTTTTCTTCACAAGTTTAGATTCTTCTCCTAGGTTCCTAAGCGAAAAAGGGAAGCACAGGGAAGGCCTCGGGTCCTTTGATATTATATATATATATTGAATATTTTAAGATTCCCAAGCCTATTCTAATAGATATATAATTTTTTCTACAATATATCCGCAAGTTAGCCAAAAATTTTAATCTTAATTAATTTCAATTTATATTATTAAATTTTCAAACATGACAAAATTTATCTTTAAAAATCACATTTGTTAATTTTAATTTAAACCAAAATAATTAAATACTACGTACCGGGCCTCTACATAGGGTGCTTAGTCTTCTAGAGTTTAAAAGAACTGAAGGGTCGTCACACACACACACACGAACCTAAGGACTAAAGATTTTCCTTGCTCACTAGAGTTTAGGGTGCCTAGTCTTCAAGGGTTTGAAAGAATTGAAGGGTTGTCACACACACACGAACCTAGTGTCTAAATATTTGCCTGGCGCACCAGAACTTAGGGTGCCTAGTCTTTTAGGGCTTGAAAGAATCGAAAGGTCGTCACACACACACGAATCTAAGGTTTAAAGATTTGCCTAGCGCGCCAGAGCTTAAGGTGCCTAGTCTTCTAGGGCTTAGGATGCCTAATCTTCTTGAGCTTGAAAAAACTAAAGGGTCGTCACACACACACACACACACACAAATGTAGGGTCTAAAGATTTGCCTGGCTCACTTGAGCTTAGGGTGCCTAGTCTTCTAGGATTTAAAAGACCTAAAGGGTCATCACATACACACGAACCTAGTGTCTAAAGATTTACCTGGCGCACCAGGGCTTAAGGTGCCTAGTTTTTTAGGGCTTGAAAGAACCGAAGCGTCGTCACACATACACACGAACTTAGGGTTTAAAGATTTTTCTAGCGCGCCAGGGCTTAGAATGCCTCATATTCTAGGGCTTGAAAGAACAGAAGGGTCGTCACACAGACACGAACCTAAGGTCTAAAGATTTACCTGAAGCACCAGGGCTTAGGGTGCCTAGGCTTCTAGGGCTTGAAAGAATTGAAAGGTGGTCACACACACATAAACCTAGGGTCTAAAGATTTGCCTTGCTCCCCAAGGCTTTGGGCGTTAATCTTATAGGGCTTGAAGGAACTGAAGAGTCGTCACACACACACGAATCTAGAGTTAGAAGATTTGCCTGGCGCACCAGGGCTTTGGGTGTTTAGTTTTCTAGGGCTTAAAAGAACCAAAAGATCGTCACACACACACGAACCTAGGATTTGAAAGATTTTCCTAGCACACCAAGCCATAGGGTGCCTACTCTTCTAAGGCTTAGAAAACCTAAGGATCGTCACACACACACGAACCTAGCTTTTTTTAATTTTATTTTTTATATTTTTTGCATTCCATTTGTTTTGACTTCTTTCAGTGAGGTGTTGGAGTGATATGGTTTTCTCCTTACTCCTTGTTGGGCCCTCATCGATGCCTCTGGCTTTGCTCGATTCATACCCTTACTGGGTAGGACCAGCAATGACCGGGTATGGTTAACAACCTTGGCTAATATGTGGTGGGACACCACCAACACCTTTCACTTTACTACTTTCGAGGCCACGCTGACGTCGCTCGACTTTGCTATAATCACTAGCATTCACATCGGAGGCATCCCCATTCCATTTGATCCTGACATTACCCGCTCAGCCGACGTTCTGACCTATCTTTTAGGTGTTGTATCAGTACAGATAAATCGAGACCGAGTTAGGTACACATGGTTCCACGAGCATTTCCAGCATTTTCATTCCACTGAGCCCCACCATTATGAGTGGGTTGCCTGCACTTTCTTGATGTACATGTTCGGTACTTTCTTATTTTTGAACAAGGGGAACACTGTATATCTTCACTATCTCAACGCCCTCTTTCGCCTCAACCGAGTGGCCACATATAACTGGGGAGGAGCTGCTCTTGCCACACTCTATGGTTTGATGAGGGCCTTGACCCGATTCCCTTAGGAGCTTAGCATTGAGGAATATTATAGGGTCTGGGAGGTACGTTTCAGTTTTTGTACATTGTCCATTCATTTTTTACATATTTCGCTATTTGTTCTTTTGTTGACACATTCTCTTTACAGTTATGGACTTATGAGTTCCTTGGGCTACATATCCCGACGAATACTTCTGTTGATCCTCTGATTATCCCCTTGTGTTGCTCGATAGGCCCACGACTTGAAGGGGAGAAAGAGCTGAGGGAAGGACTTAGACAAATTCTAAGCATCTTTAGATCGACTGACCCTTGACCAGGTATAACTTTTATCTCTTATTCACCCTTTCTAACTGTATCATTTATTGTTCACTAGTCACTATTTACTGCACTGTTTACTATCCATTGTACTTCTCACTTTATACTACTAACTGATTATAGGTTCGTTAGAACATTTGGCGGGGGATGAGGGTCGAGCCAGCGAGGATTTGATGTGTAGACGGATCTTGCTGGAGGGGCCCTTATGCCGTGAGTACTACTTGGGAGCGCGGATGGTTCCACTGTCTTTCAGATTTGACAACTTTTAGATAGATCGCATGCGCTGGACAGATCATCTGAGCCGCTTTGACATATTGCTCGAGATTGCAGGGACTCCTGCTTCTGAGCTACTGAGGCCGATGGGGATTACACAGCACGAGCCCAGGCACATCTGTTAGGACCACTGGGTCCTGGACCAACTTCACCTGTGGGACGGAGGAGGGGACGAGCACCGGCAGCTGTTCTTGGTGCTGGAGCCCAAGCTGCTGTTGCTAGAGGTGCTGGTGGAGCTGCTGCTATAGGAGATGATGCAGGAGCTACTACTACTGGAGAGGTGATAGGCCCCGAGACCCTGTGGGATATTCACACCATGCTATATGGCTCCCCTTCCTCTTCCAGTCCCGATTCTACCGGCGTCAAAGTTTAAAGCCGAGGTTGGCCAGGTTTGTTCTTTATTCTTCCTCCTTTCTTTCAATGACTTTCTTACTAGTCTAGTTTTGTTGAACTGCCTCTTTTTCTTCATAGATTAATCAAGCGTGGCTGGATCGCATGATTCTAATAGTTACGGGTCTGAGGGAACTAATTCGTCAGCTAGATTCCACCGTACGAGCAGCTGGCATTGCTTTTGCCCTAGTAGCTATAGTGAGTATCTTCTGACCTTTTGACTTCTTTGCCCTTTTTTTGTACTCTGCTCTGATCCTTATCTCCTTTTAACAACCGCTGACCCCAGCCACCAGTATAGTACAGTTGCAAGCTTCAGTCCAGTCTCATGTTTTGGTCCAAGCTCCAGCTCGAGGTCGCAGGTCTTATGCCTCTTCTTCTAGAGCTTGCTCCATAGGGTCTGTTTCTTTTGCCAAGAGCCGTTCCCATGTTGTGTCTTCTTCTTCAGATGGCGGTGATGACAGTGATGATCTATTCGAGGATGTTACTTTAGACGATGCCGATCATTCTTCTTTTTGGGTCCGCTAGAGACATTGAGAGAGAGAGAGAGATTTCTCCCCCTTTATTTGTCTGTATTTATTTTACAGTTCCTACTACATTCTGATACATTAGTTTTATGGGCCTGCATACCCCAGATTTATTGGTTATTAGGCCTGGGTGCCCCTATCTCCCATATATTTGACATACTTGGGCCTTTGTGTGATTTGTCTTTTCTATATATACACTATTTGCATGGTTTACCTATAATTTATTACTGTTGAAACTGTCTTTATCATACTTGCATGATGGATTCTCTCAAATTACAAACCAACTGAGTGTTGACGCTTAATTTACAATTATTATAAAAGAGGGGCCCTAGAATATAGAAAATGCAAAAAGAGTGCCAAAAAGGTGTATCCGCCACCTTGTGATATGGTGGTCACCATCTTACAAAGTGGTGGTCGCCAGGTGGTGAAAGTGGCAGCCTGTACTAAACTTGGCAGTTTGTACTTCAGTCATGGTGGTCGTGCACTTTAAGGTGGCGGTCGCCGGATTCTTTGTACTTTTTTAAGCCTTTTATTACTATCCTCTGTTTGATCTATAAATATGGACCCACCCTTCCCACTTTCTGTCACTTTCGCCATGATGACTTCCTTCCATGGCCCACTTTCTGCATGGATCGAGGAGTTTTCTCATGTTGAACGTTTAAACTTTGCATCGTTCAGTATTAAGACATTATTCTCCCTGATGATTATCAAGATAAATGAACCACTACTACGGGTTGCTGCACAACTGTGGGACCCACATCTCATGTCTTCCGCTTTGGCCTTGAGGAACTATGCTTTATTGTAGAGGAGTTCACCGCCATTCTAGATCTGACCCCGAGAAAATCTGTAGTTGTGCCAACTATCTTTCTCTCTAATCGGCAACAGATAATACAACTATATGGCTTATCAAAGATGGAGGCTTCCCTCTTAACTTTGGATGTCTGCCTCGATATTCCATGGATCACAGATAGATTCCGTCCCATTGGCGACCTTAGTGATCTTGGCCTTCAACTACGGCGCCGCTTTGCTTTGTGTTTCTGTCGCTTGCTTATTACCTTTTCATTCATTCTGATGAATGAGTCAACTACTCACTAGTTGACATTGTGGGTCAAATGTGGTTAGGCAAAGATTTTGTTCTGATGGTACTTACTGAGACCTTGATTGGCCTAGACGTTGTTCATTGAGGTGCGACCACTACTTTTGCTGGTAGCCCCTTGCTTCTCTAAGTAAGCTTAAAGCCTTTCTTTCCCATTTCTCTCAACAGTCTTTAGTCACATTGTAGGCTAAAAACACGCTGCCCTCGGCCCCTGGATTAATAACCTCTGAGTTTTCAACAAACGATTTATTTCCCCTTTGAGCCATTGTCGGGGGCTCTTTGTTGTGCCCTTGAGTGGGTTAGTTTCACCCCAACTCAAACATTACTATCAATTTGACTGATTTCTCTCGGTTCTTAACCCTTTGCAGATCTGGCTGATGGAGAAAGTAAACCTCATGCAGAAATTGGCTACCGATAGATATAGTGCAACGACCCTTGTTTATTGCCCTTACTATCATGTATGTATTACCGAGATGACTTGGAGGCAGTATCTTTCCTCTCTAACTGGAGCAGACATTATCTAGCAGTACTCTTGGTGGTGGATCCCCACTATGACTTTGACCACTATGAACCATCCCGGTGTCTTGCTGATTGACTTGCGACAGTCTACTTTCTATTACCCTTACCAGATTATGCGGCAGTTTGGTCACAGTTAGATCGTATTCCATGGTGTTCGAGGTCACTTGTACTCATCTTCACTTTAAGCCCCATTTCTGATGAAGTATCAGGAGGCTTGGCCAACTCGCTCCCTAATGGAGATGCAGGAGCTGTAGTACCTGGAACTCCTTGACGAGTACAAGGCATGGTTGGTCCAAGATAGAGAAAAACGAAGCAAAGAAGAAGGAAAATAGGAAGCGAAGAGGAGGAAGATTTGAAGGACTTGCTTTTCTTTTCAGATTTCATAGCCTTCTTTTTTTTATTATTTTTAGAGTTTGGACTTACGCACTCGCCTTATTTTCAAAACCTTGTAACTGATGTTAAAAATGAAGTATTCCATCTTTATTTTGAAAAAAATATTTGCATTTATTTCAAGTTTTTCAACTTTTGCAATGTGAATGACTTTATTATCAGAATTTAAAGATAAATTTACATTGATCTTACTTAGATTCAAAACTGGTTAAAACAAAGAAAGTGGCCAGACTTCTTAAAAGAAGTTGCATACGTATCCTAAAAAATGAAATCGGGCCATAACGTTGTATAGCCTGACATCCACATGGCCATTTTCATATGGGGCATTGGTGTGATTGGCAGGGTAACGCTAAAGGTTTCAAATGGGCACGAGTTCATTTTGGTGGCCATTGATTATTTTACCATGTGGATGGAAGGTACCTCCTACTCGAAATTGAAAGCCTCACACGTCGCCAAGTTTATCAAGAAGAACATCATTTATTAATACGGGGTTCCTCATGAAGTCATCTCAGATAATGACTCGCACTTCCAAGGTGAGGTCTTAGACCTTTTGAAGAATGCTAAATAGCAGCCCACAAGTAGTCACCATATCGGCGACAAACCAATGGGGCAGTTGAAGCAACAAATAAGAATGTAAAGAAGATTCTGCAAAAGATAATCAGCTCACATATAGATTAGCTGGAACACCTACCGTTTGTACTCTGAGGGTATAAGACATTGAATAGAGTTTTAACAAGAATCACGTCTTATTCTTTAGTGTATGGGATGGAAGCTGTGTTGCCCATTGTGGTGAAAATCCATTCACTAAGAGTAGTAGCAGATGTCAGTATTCTAAAGGCAAAATGGCAAAAAAATCAGATGGAAGAGCTATTATTGTTTGATGAAAGAAGGCTGTAGGCTTTATTTCACGTGCAAGGATACCAAAGGAGGATAGCTCGTGTGTTCAATAAGAAGGTCAAGACCAGGGACTTGAGAGAAGGTGACTTGGTTCTTAAAGAAATCAAGGCCCCCATTTTCGACCCACGGGGCAAGTTCAAGACACACTGATCCGGGCCATTTTTTATCATAACTATTATGACTGGTGATGCAGTAATCATCATGAATTTGGATGGAAATACATTCTCCACTCCGATCAACTTGGACCAACTTAAGAGATACTATCCTTGAGAGAAAAATAAATAAAATAAAAGCTAGCTAAGTTGAAAATTGAAAAGGCAATCTAGGCAAAAGTTAGAGCAGCCTGCAAGGTTGAAAATCTAAAAGGACGACCTTGGCAAAAGTTAAGGCATCACAAAAGGAGTGTGTTAATACCCGAGAGTAAACCAAGCATGAACTAGGAAGAGAATAACAACGATGACGATTGGCTTTTGGATTATCCATTATCCGGTAAGGCCACATGGTTTCGGGCATGTGCTAGATGGGATCACCATTCCCTAGCTTTTCGGGGAAAAAGTTTTTGTTAACGAAATGCAATCTTACTTACTGGTTCGAACTGTACTAAAGTTAGATGGGGAAGAATAGACCAATTTTTGGGCTGATCGAGATCAGTATGTAGGTTACATCGAAGAAGATATTTGGGAGGACGTTGATAATACATGGGCAATCGAAGATGAAGAAGAAAGGAGAAGATGAACGGAGATCAGTGACTTGAACGATCTATGGGCATTTCAAAGCTCTTTATATGTTGATGAGGTAAGGTAAGCTGAAAACGGTGCCAAGACTATGGGATCCTGAAGAAGGGGTTAAACACTTGACTGGGAGTGGACAACACTTCAAGCTCACTCAACTCAAAAAAGGACAAACCAGTGGAATGGAAAAAGGGAAGGAACAAGAAGAGGAAGATGATGTTGTACTAAAGCAACTGAAGAAAACTCAAGCCAATGTTAGTATCTGGAGCTTACCGATGGCTTCACATCGGCATTAGCAAGTTGTGCTGAAAGTCTTAAACAAGGCTAATATTTCAATAGATTCAACTCCAGAGCAACTCATTGGACTTATTCTGTTGGCTATGGAGCCAAAGGTCATTTCCTTTTTCGATAAGGATTTGCCGTTAGAAGGGATGAGCCATAACAAACCATTGCACATTACTGTCAAATGCTAAGAGAAATGGGTGCTAGTGACTCTCATTGACAACGGTTTTACATTGAATGTTTTCTCACTCAAAACGGCTGTCTACTTGGGATTAAAGTTAGATCATTTAACGCCCAGTAACTAAGGAGTTCGGGTCTATGATAACACAAGACAGGGCATGCTCGGGTTAGTGTCATTTGCAGTATTGGTGGGACCACTAGAGACTTCGATCGAATTTCATGTGTTGGATGTGCCAACATCTTTTAATATGTTGCTGGGAAGGCCATGGTTTCATAACCCAAACATCCAAACAGTACCTTTCACCCTTCATCAGAAGCTAAAGTTGATCAAGAATGGGGCAGTGCTAACAATCTACGGGAAAGATTAAGCCCCAAGAGAAGATGGCTCAACTCTCCTGGAGGTTCAACATGGAGAAAGAGATTTATTTTTGAGCGAATTCCATTTTAACGAGACTCTAGCTGTGCAGATGTTGCTGAAAGAGGAGAAGAACTACATCAACCCACGAGCAGTCATGATGATGAAGTGCATATCTTATTTCCTAGGAATGGGGTTGGCTCAAAAGCAACAAGGCATTCTGGAGCCCATCGAAGTGACACAGAGCTCACAGCGCTTCGATTTGGGGAACAAGCCAACCAAGGAAGAATTGGAGGAGCCAAATAAAGGGCAGAGGGGAAAGAGGAACAAATACTTAGGGACGCTGAATGGTTTCTTCGTCAAATAAGGAGAGGATTTCCCTTATTGTGACTTTTTAGAGTCATGAATTGATGAAGAAACTAATCAGACGTTATCGGGATTAGAAATTTTCTTTAACTATCAACTGTCTAACACAGAGGGAAAAGAAGCTTTATGAGGAAAGGAAAGAGAGAAGAAAAAAGGGAGAAAGACTGGGCTGACAAATTGGAAGGCATGGGAGCTTTGTTTGCTGACCAAATGCGCATAACTGATCAAAACTGCCTGATGATGGGTTACAAAGTACCAGCTAATTATACCAGCCTTATCGTGGATGCTACAGCAAAGACTATCAATAACTAGTCTCTGGATTTTTGTATTTTACATGACATGGGTCTTAATTCCAAGTTTGAATCTTGTGAATTTCTGTTTGATTCTGATGAGTTAGAAGTTGAGTCTGAGAGCACATCTGTCTGTGCATCCTCTCTCATTGCTTTTGATCTTGTAATTTCATCTCTCTATATCAATGAAATGAAAAAGATTTCTGGTTGCTCTATTTTATTTTATATATTTCATATGCTTTTTTACGATTTTAAATTCGACGGGGATATCCCTAAAAAAAAATTTTTAATAAAAAAGAAGAAGAAATGCACGTTCAACCTATAACTGAAGAAACTTTGTCAATTAATCTAGGTAACAAAACTAATCCATAAATTGTGCAAATTGGGTCTTTGTTATCTTTAGTTGAACGTAAGCAATTAATAACCTTATTAAAAGAATTCAAAGACGTCTTTGCAAGAAAATGTCCTCCACAGTCCTTCTAAGCAACTTCAGTGGAGTAGAGGCGATAAGCTCGACGATGGATGAATAACTTCACGCTTTAGTTATCGAACATGGGTTTTTTTTACAGATTCACCTTCTCCATCAGCCAAACCTGGGAGAAATAAGAGAAAATGACAGTTGAGCAGAAAAAAAGAGAGAAAAATATAAAAAGGAAAGCTGAGCGAAAAAATAGAGAGAAATACAAAAAAAAAAAGAGCTGAGCGTAAAAAAATAATAGAGACAAACACAGAAAAATGAGAGCTTGGTAGAAAAAGATAGAGAGAAATACAAAAAAAAAAGAGAATCAAATGAATACCTGTAGTAGTAAAGCACTGCTCACAAAGCATGGGGCACCCTCTGTATAGACCACATGAAGACCGAGAAGCGTCTGAGAAAGAACTAGTAGAACGGGGTCCTAACCCTCGTGAGCTACATCCTCCAAAAAAAAAGAACTAGCCCATTCATCAGAAGATCCCAGGAGGAAATGAGCCAGGAAACAGATACAAAGAGCATAACGACACTAGAGTTGAAGGGGTTAAAATCGATCAATGATCCAAGTCACATCAAGAACTCCATCATGGGTGACAAGTGAACCCTCACTTTTAGAGTAGCTACAAGGCTACATCAACTGGTCTTTGGGACTTGAAAATAGAGTAGGAACTATGACTCTATCCTAAGATGAGATCTCAAGAATAGCAAAAAAGTCTTCTATTATTGGGCACAGCTCCTCATATTCGAAACGAAACACGTGCACATTGGGACCCCAAAGTTGGGTAGCTCCTCTCAGAAGATACCAGTCGATTCTCATGATCTTCAAAGAGAATAGCGCATCTAGGCTAAAGTTGACAAAGTTCTTACACTGGACCGAGGAGAACTTGCCCATCCACGACAAGAGGGAGTTGTTGAAAGAACAAGTCATGGAAAGACAAAGAGGATAGAGAATATCTTAGGTAGTAGGGATCTGGACCAGTGGATCCCCTTTTATAGAGCCCAAAAAGAAGAGAGGACCATAGAATCAGCTCTATTTTTTGCACCAAAAAGCTTTGTCATGGCTGCCACTTTCAAACATCATGACCACAAAAATTTTTCCTTACAACTGTAACCTTTTTCATGCAAAAAATTTCTGATAACACTTCCATTTCTTGCTAGCATCCTCGCTAGGAACCTATAAGCAACTCGTAACACAAAAATGGGCTCGCAAGGTAAGTATTCAACTCACAAACATACATCATGCATAATAAAATATTCGAGTGATCGAAAACATGTTTTCATATGTCTGAAAAAAGAAAAAAAAAAGAGAGAAGCATCCACAATGAACATAATGTAATCTAAAGGCACAAAGGCCTGTCTTAATCAAAATAGTAATGTATACATGTGTAGTGCATCAAGTGTATCAGCGGGTACGCAGGCCCAAGTAAAGAAATATGCACGCAGGCCTCCATGTACAAGAAATAAAAGAGAAAAGAAGAGCAGATGGAAGTAGCAAGGGTCGTCACTCGCACCGTGTCCTCTTTTCCTCTTTTAAACTCTAGTCATATGCAAAGTATTGTCTATGTTCTAAGTTCATAAGACGATCCATAGGTTTTTCCCAAGCCCTAGAGGACTAGGCAACCCTTTCTTCCGAAGCCCTAGTCATATACAAAGCATTGTCTAGGTCCTAAATTCGTGAGACAACTCTTAAGTTTTTTCAAGCCCTAGAGGACTAAGCATCTCTCTCATCTAAAACCCTATTCATATGCTAAGTATTGTCTAGGTCCTAAGCTCGTGAGACGATTCTTAAGTTTTTCCAAGCCTTAGAGGACTAGGCATCTCTCTCTTCTAAAACCCTAGTCATATGCGAAGCGTCGTCTAGGTCCTAAGTTCGTGAGACGATTCTTAGGTTTTCCCAAGCCCTAGAGGACTAAGCATCCCTCTCTTCTAAAACCTTAGTCAGATGCGAAGCGTTGTCTAGGTCCTAAGTTCGTGAGACGATTCTTAGGTTTTTCTAAGCCCTAGAGGACTAGGCACCCCTCTCTTCTAAAACCCTAGTCATATGCGAAGTATTGTCTAGGTCTTAAGTTCGTGAGACGAACCTTAGGTTTTTCCAAGCTCTGGAGAACTAAGAATCCGTCTCTTTTAAAAATTCCTAGTCATTTGCGAAACATTGTCTAAGTCCTAATTTCACGAGACGATTCTTAGGTTTTACCAAGCCCTAGAGGACTATACATCCCTCTCTTCTAAAATCCTAGTCATATTTGCAGCGTTATCTAGGTCCTGAGTTCGTGAGATGATCCTTAAGTTTTTTCAAGGCCTAGAGGACTAGGCATCCTTCTTTTCAAAACCCTAGTCATATATAAAGCGTTATCTAGGTCCTAAGTTTGTGAGACAATCCTTAGATTTTTCTAAGCACTAAAAAACTAGGCATCCATCTCTTCTAAAACCCTAGTCATATGCGAAGCGTTGTCTAGGTTCTACATTCGTGAGATGATCCTTAGGTTTTTTCGAGTCCTAGAGGACTAGGCATCCCTCTCTTCTAAAAGCCTAGTCATATGCGAAGTGCTGTATAGATCCTAAGTTTATGAGACGATTTTGAGATTTGTTAAGACCTAGAGTTCTAGGCACCCTAAGCCCTGCTTCTTAAGCACCTCTAGTGGAGTTCTTAAAGCTTTGAATTGCTGATTACTTCTTCAGGTCCTGACTTGACCTTTTGAAGTTCCTATGTTTTTCTTCATACCTTGTACCTGCACCATGTTTTGCATCTGCCACGCATCATGATTAGTCTGTTTGCATCATATGCATTGTCCTACGAACTACGAACTACGACCGATCTGATCTAGGTTCTACATCACACTTTTTTGTGTGTTTTGTTTGTGCCTAAGATTGACGGCTTGTTCAAACGGTTTGTCTCTGGAGTTTTGACATTAACTTGTGCTATGAGTTGTTGCAAGCTCTTTCAAAGAGGGACAACTATAGACAATCCAATTTAACCAAGCCGAATCTTAGGCACCCATCTCGAATGCGCTCCAATGTCGAGAAAATGAGAGTTATGTTCAAAGATACTCCCAAGCAAGTGAAATCACGAATTCGGCTCATAACCTAAGAAACCACCAAAAACCCTTAGGCCGTGACATTCCTGTCCTCACGGCCACAACCTTTTTGCAAACCCTAAAACAAGCCATGACCTTTTTTTCTCACGACTGCCACTCTTTGAACCTAGCCGCTACATTTGAAAATCGCAGCTGTCCTTTTCATCACCATAAAAGAAAGCCGTCACTATGTAAAAGTAAAAAGGTAGCAGCCGTCATTTTTACCCTTTTTTGGACAGGTGACAGCGTCCCAGAAGAGGTCTGTGTTGCCCATTCTGCCTATAAATAGGTGTCATTTTTTAAAAATCAAACTCTGCCAAAACTCTGCCCAAATACACCCCCACCCGATATTTTTCCAACCATTTCATACTTCTCGAATCTTATTCACGTTCTTGCTTGCATTGAAAGAGTTCTTAGAGCTCGTATTAGCTTAGAGATAGCCTATTCTCACCCCCGAAGAGCCACCAGAGGTGGATATCCATACGAGGTAACCTTAGGAACCACGACTCTTCTATAAACTCTCATTTTCTTCCCCCGAGGGTGTCGTGGATAAGGTTTTTATTGTTTTCATTGTCTATTTAAGTTCCAATTTCAATCTAAGCATTGGTCCTTCAAGTTTTCATTATAAACAGTGTATTCGTAGCTCTCTGTTTCATACATTTACAGTCATTTTTATTTTGTTTTGATGCTCAGAAGCACACCGAACACATCAAAAACTTCTTGAGGTTCTGGAACAAGATGGCCACGACCTTCCAGTGTTACGGTCGTATGTTTCATTAAACCTATAATCATGGCCGCAAACTGTTTGTACATGACCGATACATTTGTGCCTTAAATACCTACAGCCGTAACATTCCATTGTTACGGCCGCAACATCTATTTAGAGGCTAAAATTATGAAAACTCCTTTCAAAACTCTCTAATATTCATTTGTTTCAAAGTTTTCTCCCTTTTTCTCACTCAGTTTTTCATTTTCTCTTTTCTGTATCTTAGTTTATCTTCTTGTTGGGTAATGAATGGTAGATATGGCCTAAATTAAATGGGCTATGATCTCCATTCTATACATCTCCATTCTTATGCGTTATGTGGTTATAAAGACATAACAACCTCGACCTTTCAATGTTATGGCCATGTGTTTTGTAAAACTCACAGTAACGGTTGCGTTTAGTTTCTAATAGCCGCAGTGTTTGCTAGCAAATTTGGGGTATTCTCCCTTCTCCACAAAGTTTTAAATGTCGAAGTACTAAGGGAGCTTGTCAATGTTTTCTTCGATTGCTACTGTCATCTCATATGCCGGCTTTCTCTTTTACTTAATTATTAATGGCCTCATCCTAACTCCAAATGGTATGTCAATCATTGACGTTAGGGTAGCTAGAGCGTCAGCGAACTTATTCTGTAGTCTTGGAATATGGGTGAAAACCACTAATTCGAAGTAGGGGATTAACTTCTCCTTCTCTTGATGGTAGAGAATTAGAATCACATCCTTGACCTTCCATTCTCCTCTGGCCTGTGAAACCACCAATGTCGAATCCCTAATGACTTCTAATTTTTTTGCCCCTAGTTCTAGAGCTGCCGCTAATCCAACTAAGCATGTTTCGTACTCAGCTTGGTTGTTGGTAACTTCAAAGTTGAGCTTTAGAGACAAAGGAATATGTAATTCAGTAGGGGTAACTAGAAGAACCCATATTCCATAGCCATACTAATTAGATGCACCATCAAAACACAGAGTCCATTTATCATCCTTGACTCCCATGAGCTGCTCACCGGGAAACTGAAACTCAACATCTTCATCTTCTTCGATTGGTTGATCTACCAAGAATTCTTCCACCGCTCTGCCATTTACAAACTTTTTTGTGGCATATTTAAGATCAAACTCTGACAGTAATAACAACCACCAAGCTAGTCTTCCTGTTAGTGCTAGCTTCTCAAACAAATACTTTAACGGATCCATCCGGGAGATTACATTTACTGTGAAAGACAACATATAATGCCTTAGTTTTCTGAAGGCTCAAACCAAAGCCCAACATGTCTTCTTCAGCGGCATATATCGTATCTTATATCCAGTCATCTTCTTGCTCAAGTAGTAGACTACCTTCTCAATTCCAATTTCTCCTTCTTATGCCAACATACATCCCAGAGCCGATCCAATCACTGACAAATAAAGAATCAATAGCCTATTGAGCTCGAAAGGAGCCAGGATAGGTGGATTTTACAAGTATTAACGCACAGCTTCAAAGGCGTCTAGGAATTTCTGATCTCATTCAAACTTAACCTCTTTCTTCAACAGACGGAACAACGGCTCATAGGTGGTTGTCGTCTTGGCTATGAACCGGTTGATGAACTATATCTTGCTCAGAAAGCCCCTGACTTCCCGCTTAGTCTTTAGATGAGGCATTTCCATGATCGCTTTGATTTTTGACGGGTCAACCTCGATGCCCCATTGAGTAATCATAAATCTAAGCATTTTACTTGCTGTGACTCCAAAGGTACACTTCTGTGAGTTGAGCCGCATCTTATATTTTTTGATCCTTTCAAAGAACTTCTGTAGTGCTAAGATATGGCTATCCTAATCCTTAGACTTTAAATGGCATCACACGATAACATTAAGTTCCCCAAGGTGTAGTGAACGTTGCCTTCTTTCTGTCTTTGGGGTCCATTAGGATCTGATTGTACCTAGAGAAACCACACATGAATGACAAGAGAGTGTGCCCCGTTGTACTATCCATCAAGACATCAATATGCAGCAGTGGAAAGTCGTCTTTAGGACTGGCCTTGTTGAGGCCTTGAAAATCTACACAAACTCTTATGCATCCATCCTTCTTCAAGATCGGTACAATATTTACCACCTACTTCGGATATTACCATAAGAAAGTCGGCGTTAATTTGTTTGGTGACTTTTTTGATCTTCAACGCCCATTCTGGCTATATCCGTCTCAATTTTTGTTTGACCGGTTTGGTACTAGAAAATAAAGGGATATGGTGTTGGACAATCTCGAGATCAATACCGGACATATCCTCGTAAGACCACACAAAGACGTCTTTGAACTCTTTTACTAAATTTATTAATTTCTCACGTTCAACTAGAGATATGAAGAACCGATTTGAACAATTTGTGGATTAGTTTTATTACCCAGATTAATTGACAAAGTTTCTCTAATTATAGGTTGAGCGCACATTTCTTCTTCTCTTTTTATTAAATCTTTTATTTCTTCGAAGACAACCCCATTGAATTCAAAATCGTTAGAAAGTGTATGAAATAAAACAAACAAAACAAAGTAACCGAAAATCTCGTTCATTTCATTGATGTTAAAGAGAGACAGAATTACAAATTCAAAAGCAAAGGGGAAGGAGGATGCACAGACAGATGTGCCCTCAGACTCGACATTTAGCTTGTCAAAACTAAGTAAAAACTCACACAACTTAAACTTAAACTCAAGACATGCATCATGCAAATTACAACACTCCAAAGACCAATTTTTAACATCTTTTGACGCCACATCCATGATGAACTTGGTATAATCAGCTGGTGCGTCGTAGCCCATCATCAAGTAATCCTAGCCAGCTATGTGCATCTGGTCACTAAACAAAGCTTCCATGCTAATGCCATCAAGCTCGTCTGCCCAGTCTTCTTCCTTCTGAGTCTTCTTTCCCTTTTCCTCTTCTACAGCTTGCTCCTCCTTGGAATCAGATAATTTATGACTGAAGAAGATCTCCAACCTTGGCAGCCTCTGGTTGGTCTCCGAGAAACCATAGTAAGGAAAATCCTCTCCTTCCTTGATGAAGTAACCGTTCAACGTTTCAAAGTATCTGACCTTCTTTCCTCTTTGTCCCATCTTTAGCTCTTTTAATTCCTCTTTTATTGGCTTATAACCCAAGTCAAAGCACTGTGAACTCGGAATCACCTGATTGGGCTCTGGGAAATAACACATACGCCTCATCATTGTGACAATATAGGGCTTGATATAGCTTTTGTCCTCTTTCAAGAGCATCTACACTGTCTGAGCCTCATCAAACTAGAAACCGCTTTGGAAAACATCCTTCTCTCCGTGTTGAACTTCCAAAAGAGTGGAGCCACCTTTCCTCGGGGGTTGGATGGTGTCCTCCTCGTGAATAGTTAACACTGTCCCATTTTTAATCAGTTTCAATTTCTGGTTGAGGGTAGAAGGTACTCCTCAAATGTTCGGATCATGGAGCAAGGGTCTTTCTAGCAGCAGATTGAAAGACGCTGAAACGTCCAACACATGGAATTCTACTGAAGTCTCCAACAGCCCAACCGATACAGCAAACGACACTAACCCGAGTACATCTCACCTTGTATTATAATAAGCCCTGACCCCTTGGTTACTAGGCGTGAAGTGGTCTGGCTTCATTCCCAAACAAATTGTTGTTCGAAACATGCAGACATTCAGTGCCGACCCATTATCAATAAGGGTAATCGGGACCCATTTTTTCAAATACTTAACGGTGATATACAGGGGTTTATTGTGATTCCTTCCTTTCCAGCGGCAAATCCTTATCAGAAAAGGGAATTACCCCTAGCTCTATAGCTGGCAAAATGAGCCCAACCAGTTGTTCTGAGGTTGCATCTATTGAAACGTTTGCTTTATTTAGAACCTTCAGCGCAACCTATCGGCGTCTGTGTGAAGCCATCAGCAGACCCCAAATACTGATGTTAGCTTGGGTCTTTTTCAGCTATCTCAGCACAACATCGTCTTCCTCTTCCTGTCCCTTCTCCTTCCCTTTCCCACTCGGTTGTCCCTTTTCTAGCTGAGCCGACTTAAAGTGTCGTCCACTCCTAGTTAGGTGCTCAACACCTTCCTTGGGATCCCATAAATTTGGCACGGTATTTTTAGTCTATCTGATCTCAATAATATATGATAAACTCTCAAATTTCCACATCTAGATCAGTGCACTCTAGCCTTCCTTTTCTTTCTTCCTTGTCTTTAATTGCCCACATTTTGTTGACGTCGTCTAACCCCCTAATGTCTTCTCCTATGTATCCCACTTGTTTTTCACGGGCAGCTTAAAACTTAGTTCATTTGTCTCCGTCTAACTTTAACACTGTTCGGACTAACTAGTAGGATTGCATTTTGTCAACATAGACTTTCTCTTCGAAAAGTAGAGAAAGAGCAACACCATCTAGAACGTGACCGAATCTGTACAGCTATATCGGGTAATCCAACGGCCAGTCATCATTGTCATTGCGTTCCTTCTAGTTGTTTGCCTGAACCACTATTTCATATCCATCCCAGGCTGCATCATGCTACTCTTTCATTTCCCATTTGTTTTCGATCATAATTAGTAAATAAGACGAATGATCTTCGATAGTTGGAACCTACGGGTGCGAAAGATATGCTGAACAGATATAATAGCTGGGGTTTTTCGGCTGTCTCGACTGAATAAAGTTTTCACCGACTTGCTTGGCATTTTGGCAATAGGTTGGTTGTGACATTTGGTTTCTAAAATAGAAGGAGGTGAAATGACCTTGTTATCAATGAGATCCTGGATTTCATGGTGAAATCTTAGGTAGTAATCGGTCAAATGAATGTGGATCTAGTGGAATGCATAGTATTGAAAAGAATTGTATCTCGGTGGCAGGGGGTTTGGTAGCGGTATTAGGTCAAGAAGTTTTATCAGCCTCTGCTCAATAAGTCGATTTAAGGCTATAGAGAGAGGTATGATGAGGGGAGTGAAGACTCTCCTTGGCATCTTTTGCTGCTGTGGTTGGTTATTTCTGGGTGGTGCAGAAGATGAGAAGTTTAGTTGTACGGACTGACGGTTCAAAAGGTTCACTTCATTTGACCGTAAAATAAGATTTGTAGAAGGGATAGGCTAGTTTTGATTCAGGTTATTAGTAAGGTAAGGTCTTCGATGTTTCTAACTCTACTCGGCTTTTTCTGTCTCCCAACTGAATTGCATCTTCAATCTGAACCCTAGCATCGAAAAGCTACTCAAAAGTGGAGAGCGGCTATGTGATTAAATAGTGCTTCGGATGAGATTGCAAGTTCTTTACCACAATTCTTACCTTCTCCTTTTTCATTGGCCGATTCATCATTTTAGCCATATTTTCTCTTCATCGGGTCAAAAAATCCACACACGATTCTCAACCCACCTACGGGTTATTTCGAGTTCTCGGGTGATTACGTCCAACTAGACGTTGTAGCTATATTGTTTGACAAATACTATGGCGATATCTTCCCATGTTCTGGTCTTAGCAATATGAAGAGAAATGAACCACTTCTGAGCTACCCTTGAAAGAGATCGGTGAAATAACTAGGCTTTTAACTAATTATCAATCCCTATAGGACAGAGGGTACTGACGTACATTCTCAAATGAATTCAAGAATCTCCGGTTCTATCGAACTTCTCCATTTTTGGCATCTTAGACTTTTTTGGGAGCTTGGCATTTAGGAATAAGTACAAGTCTCCCACATCCAGCATATACTCCTCTACTCTCTTTGCCTTCCTCAGCACATTTTTCATCCTAATAATCTTTTTTACCAGCACAGATTCCTTGGACTAGGCCGTATTTTCTTCTTCTACCAAGACTTGGTGGGGAGCACAAGGAGATACGAAAACTTGTGGTCCATTGTGACCCTGATTATCATCCTAAAAATTCTCTCCATTTTCATTCAGATCCTCCTGTTGTTCATTTACACCCAGTAAACAAGCCTGAATTGCCTGGATTTGTGTTTGACATGAATCAAAGCTTGAGTTTGTTGCTCGATTACTCTTTGAATCTCAAAAATCACCCTCATCAGGGCTGCCAACTGTTGGGATTTGTATACTGAAAATCATATTTTTAGTATTTAATTTTATTTTAATAAAATTAATTTTTTATTTTATGAGAATCTTAATGAGTAATGTATGTGTATTATTTTTTCAATGTTATACATGGATATTCGATATTCTGTATAGTGTTTAATCTAATGTATAGAGTACGACTTACACACAGAAAATCAGATTTTAGGTTCTTACAGAATATGAGTTTTATGTTCACAGTTTAGTTGGAAATGAACATACCATCGGTACGACTGTAGTACAGAGTTTTCGTAGGCCTGCCTTACTTACGGGGAACAGATAATAGCGTCATCTATTGTTCTGACTCTATGTGCTAGTATACTTTATGTGTATTGAATGGAAAATTTTGGGTAATTAATTTTTTACTGACTATATACATTAATTCACACCCTATAGTTATTATAAATAGTGCTTATCCTCTTAATCCTAAAATAATTATTAATTTGCATATATTTAATATTCGTTATTTTGATTCATTAGAGGGTGCGATCATATATAGATCTATATTCCTGGTGAGTTAGATAGCGGTATTATTTATATGGCAAATATTAATTATTGACGGAATCTACGTCCTGAAAGATCGGGATTGACGATACCCCCTTAAGAAAGCTTATAAGTTTTGACCGGGTAAACTTTGTAGGTGGATCTGATTATTCGACGGTCAAATAAGTTAAGTGGAAGTGCTTAAGGAATATCAAGATACTAATTAAATTAAATTGTCAATAATTAAATTTAATTGTTAGGTATCGAAAATCTTAATATGGGGAGAAATGATAAGCATTTAATAACAGGAGCTCAATGTTATATGATTTTGAGATTATGGGTCAGAGTGCAATTATAATTTTTTAGTGGTGTGAACTATAATTCAGTATTTTATGAAAATTGTAGAAATCGCTGCTGGTTTTTCATAATTGCAAATACCGCTATGAGGTTTGCTTAATTGCGGAAACCCCTGATACGTGTCTGTGTTCCACTGGAAGTGTTACTCATAATTACTCACCAGGTCCCAATGTAGCCCTATAAATATACGGGTAGGCTGAACCAGTTTCATAACTTGTCTTCCAAGACTAAAGCTATTCAGGTTCTGCCGATACGAGTTTTCAAAGGATTATAACCCACACTATATCTGAGAATTTTATAAGAAAATACAGTAGAAGATTTGACAAGAGTTTTAACTCGGATTTAAATTGTAGTTGAAGATTCGACCAGTAAAAAGGTATTCTTCTAAATTAATTTCGGATGTATGAGTTTTATTTTGATCGTTCGTCATCAAAAGTTTTATCTAGAGCCTGTTTTAGCGATTGCCCATCCAATTAATTTTTTTCGTTAATCATTTACAAAAATAAAGATCTTGGCAGTCATGCCTCCAACAATTGGTATCAGAGCCATTTTATTTTTTATTTTCGATTATCTGGGCTGGATAATTTTAGAACTGTTGCTAACTTTATTTTGTAGGCGTTCTAATTCCAATTTTATGATCGTCATTAATTCATATTTGATTGAATAGTTTGTGAATGATGATTATTATTTTTAATCACGAGAGTTGACCGTGATAGATCGAATGTGAGTTTTTGGGACATAGGATCGATGTAGTAGCTAGTTTCTATTTTTAAAATATTTATTTAGATTATTTAAGAACAGGTTGAACATATCCAAGAACGGAGGCGGCACCGGCAGTGGTTCGAATTTTTACGGGCCACGGATCACAGTAAGTTTTTATTGATTTTAAATGGTTTTTTTGGTAAGTTTTTCTATAGTATTTATGAATAAAAAATAGCATAAAAAGTCAAAAACAACGAGAAAAAATCACCAAAATAGCCCGATTCCGGCGGCTTTGTCGGCGGCGATTTTTATGATTTTATTGGTCATTTTTTGGACTATTTTTCGGATAATTTTTTAAATATAAAATTATAGTAAAACATACCTCAAAATACTGTCAAAAATCATAAAAGAGTTGGTCCAAAATCACAACCCAAACAGGCGGCAAGCAGGCCGATGACGCAAATTCCAGGCTATTTTTCGACAATTATTTGGGCTATTTTTGAGCAATTATTTTTTTATAAAAAATATGCTACTTTTTGAGAGATTTCCAACGATATAGAGAACGTCGAAAATAGGGTTCGGATGAGACCGGAATAGCCTCGGGAAGTTGGCAGTTAAAGGCGGCGGCGCTGGGGTGCCGCAGCAGCAGCTTTGGATAGTTTTTTCGACAGTTTCCTGGGCTGCTTTTGATCAAATTTTTTATAAAAAAATAGTACTTTTCGTGAGCTTTCTTCTGATATAAAGTACATTGAAAATTGAGTTCGGGAAGACGTCGAAAAAGCCTCAGAAAGTTGGCGGCGCAGTGCTATGACGGCTGTAGCATTTTTTGAGGTTCGGGCCATTTTTTTGCCGTTTTTCTGGTTTTGAGCATTTTTTTGATAGAAAAATTCTATATTTCAATAGCTTTCCGACGGTATAAAGTTTATCAAAAACGGAACTCGGATGAGGCAGTAAGAGCCACCTGAAGGCAGCGCTGGTGGTAGCTGGTGGTGGCCAGCTATTTTCTCTCTCCCTGGGCTGCTTTGTATTAATTTTTTGATAGATATGGGACTGATTTGATATATATTAATATATCATATAGCATCAGAAAAGTCTGATACAATCAGAATACTGAATCAAAGGTGAACATGGATTAAAATAGCTAATTTTCTTAGGGAGACTGAAACAGCTCAGTGTTTCACTTGGATCATAAAATCGGGATATATACATATCGTATTTATATATATGTGAACTGCGTAGATAATTGCATATCTATTTTATTTATCCTGTTAATTTAATTAATTCAGAAATTCTGTTTTAATTAAAATATTTTATAATAAAAAATAAAATTAAGTTTTTTTAATTAATTAATTTTAATTAAATAGAAAATTTTTCGATATTTTATTTTTTTTACAAAATATCACGTTTAAAATGATTTTTTTTTATAAAATCAGATAGTTTGAAAAAATGTGGAAATTAATTCTGTTTTTTAATTAATTAAATAGAAAAAATGTTTAATCGAAATAAATTATATTTTTCAAAAAATGTAAAATGGAAAATAAAATAAATAAATACATTTAATTTTGAATAATTGTTAGTGTGGATCACTTCTCCATTTGAAAAGTTCATTGCGAAGCGTTTAATTTGAGATTAGGTGATGGTTAACACTTAGCTGTATATAATAGTATGCTCTCCATTTGAATCACTACTATTATATACTGGATCGAAACTATGTCAACTATTTAATTTTACTTGGTATATACTAATTCCTTTTAATTTTACTATCTAGGTGTAGACACCCCAATTTGACCCCGCCTAATCTTAGGCAAATCCGATGAGGAGAACAGGTGGAATGATGCCTCAGTACAATCCTCGGGAAGTGATCCAAGCTCGGTATTTGAACCCGAAACCTTCAAACCAATACAATTTTGTTGAACCATCGAAACTTGCTGCCCAAGTAAGACAACCGCCATGTTCATTGTGGCGACCGCTAATAGAACTTCTTGGAAACTCTAGCAAAACGTGGCGACCGCCACCCCTAACCCGGCGACCGCCAACTTACATTATGGCGACCGCCAACTCCAATTGGCCTGACATGTCTTAAAACGTGGCAGCACCTCATTGGTTGACGAACTCTATAAATACTGTACCTCTGGTACGTTGTAAATGACAGAATTTGAGTGAGAGGTTTGGTGAGAGAAGCTCTGCCAAGTTATCGAGCAATTCCGAGCCCTGACGCCAAAACCTTGCCGAAATACTGAGACCCGAATCTCCGCTGCCTACATTGGAGCCTTGCTTGGATCACCACCCGAGGAGTAGACCGTTGAAGTACATTCCCGACTTGAGGATTCTCCGGCAATCTAGGTACCTCGTTTGGATTCTCGATCCTTCTAAACTCCATTTCCTCTCTATTGGAGTGTTCGGGTTAACTTTCAATTTCAATTTGTGCATTTCTTTTGTTTATGTTATCAACCTTGTTTATTGTTTAAATTATTTCATTTAGTTCAATCTTTTTAATTAATTGCTTAGTTTACACATCCACACTAAGTATATTGTTTTTTTCTTTAATTCATTCATCAAAGTAGTACTAATATATTTTGGCAATTACAACTTGTAAGTGTTGTTAATTGTTATAATAATACACTTACATTTATGTGAATGTAATAATTAATACTACATTTTACATTTTAATTAAATAGTTGTATTTAATTTCTCTTATTTTTCTAGCATTCTTTTCTTTTCTTTTTTTGTAATATTAATGTCATCTTTTTTTAAGTGTTAGTTTAATATTTCTTCATTTTTTTTTCATTTTTTTTCTTTTCTTCATAGTAGTGTAATTTTTATTTTTAGCATTTTATTTCTTTTTATTTCCTTTTCTATGTAGTGTAGCTTTAATTTTTTTTTTGTAATGTAATTTTAGTTTTTATTTCCTTTTCCATGTAGTGTAGCTTTAATTTTTATTCTTTTCTTTTTAAGTCCCCTTTTCATTTCTTTAATACTAATGTTCTATTTTAACTTAATGTTCTTTTCCTAGCTTTCATTCTCTATTTTTGGCAGTAGCATGTTTTAGTAATGTTTCTTGTTTGGTCAGTCGTAGTAGTGACAGTTTAGTTAGGTAGTCATGGTTGTCTAGCATTTTTTTAAACAATAAAAACTAAATAAATTTTCTCTTTCATGTTTATATTTGTTCAGACCACATGTTTACCTTGGATGATGATTTTATTCATGTTCACGTTTACTCTTAATATCATCTTGTTCGAGTATACTAGACTTCCTTACCTTTTGTGCAAATTATTTAATATTTTACTATCCCATATGTTTCACGAGGTTATTTATTTGTGAGTGGCTATTACATATTTGAACTAACATCTAGAATCAAGATTTGATGTGAAGAGTTCAGCTGAATCAAGTTTGTAGATGTCTTAAGTTTAGCTAGGTTTCTTTGTATTGTTTTTAGGATTCATGTATTGTTTATGAAGTTATGTCACGAAAATGTTAAAGGGGGAGATTGTTACAATTTTTGGCAATTTTTTGTAAAAAAAAACTATCAAAGCCTGATCTGTTGGGATTTTAGAGAGTGTTCAGTGAGTTATAATGTTAGAAGTTGCGAAGGTATAACATCTTCAGTTAGAGAATTCTACAACCTCATCGCTTCAGTTTCCTCAGGTATATGATCATTGTGCCGTGCATTTTTACATCATGTTGCATTCTTTTATAGGCACAGACCTCTACGTTTTTATTAAATAAATATTTTTACAAAATATTTCATTTGAGGTTCGCTAGTCAGTGCTTTCCTTCAAGTGGATAGCGCTGGACGTGTATCGTTCATTGGACAGTGCTGGTAACTCGCTATACAGTGATGGTCATGTGATATCCGCTGAATACCATTACACACTGCTAATGGTGTAAATTCCTAAGGCTTTTTAACATAATGTCATTATGTTTTACCTTAGGTTTTAGCGTGACAGCGAGAAAGGTACGTGAGATACTAGTGGTTATGACCTTTGAATCTCATATTTTCAATTTAGATTCATGTTCTACTGATCTAGATTAATTTATTTATTCACATATTTTACACATATTGTTTTGACCACCATCATCATTGGACGTGAGAACAGAGCCGTTGGATATGGAGATTGAAGCATGAAGCTTTATGGTTGTTACTAAATCAAGAAGGCTGACGAAGTCGAATCTACCTTCGGTGGACAGCAAATTTATAAAAGCTTGTGGAGGACTTTTAGAGTTAGGTGTTCCGCGTAAGGGTTTATAATTCCTAAGCGTCTGAGGTCTTGTAACTTTTTGTTTTAATAGTAAAATTTGTCAGTATGTCGATCTGTGGTTTTTCATCTCGTGAGATATTTTTCTCATAGAGTTTTCACATAAATCTGATGTGTTATTGTTTTGCTCTCTATTTGTGGTTTATTTAGTTGTGGGTTACCGTCTTTTGTTTTTCAATGGGGAATCACTCCTTCCTTTCAAATCTCCCACAGTTTTAATAGAAAAATCGTGCTCGAATGCAGGGTACAGGTGGGCACACTTTTCTACTCACAAATATTTTGTCAAATTCGTTTCAGAAATGATTATTCATATTTCATATAATCCATTGACTTTAGCATCGAAGGGGTTTTTCGACCAAGCCCGGCCCGCCAACTTGTCTCATCCCCGTTTCCTTGTGCGGGAGTGATCCAATCGTTAAGCTCGAGGGCCTAAGACTAGTTATTTCCTTTCCCTCAACAATCTATCACACCCTTGCAGAATCAATCCCGATATAAATCATATATATTTTTTAGGTTGATTTTCATCTCTTCTCCACCTTTTTTTGGATAATTATCTCTCCAATATTGTGACACTTAGATAAAAAAAATTATTTTATATGATGCAATTAAATAAATAAAAATTAGATGTTCAGAATTCAACAAAATACAGTGGAAACAAAAATAAAAATGCTCAAAATTTTAACTAAAATGCATACTAACTTAAATATTATTTTTAATTATTACAATCATGACTAAAAATAACACTAAAAAAAGTATATAAATAACTGATTTTTTAAATATTTTTAACTTATTCCATTCAATAAAAGAAATTGGTCCCACTCGATACTTTATAGATAGCGCATGTGCGCCTTATTGCTGTAATTTGTGCGCACCAGTCCCAAAAATAGTTATATAAAGAGCATATTATAAATAAATAGAGTTTTAAAATTAAAATTTATGAAAGATTATAATTTAAAAGGATTTAGAATATTATATATATATATATATATATATATATGTCAAGATATAATTATATATTCAATTACTGATATGATAATAGATTTTTTTAAAATTAATAATACACCAAAAAATAAAAAAAGATAAATAATAGTACCAAATAAATAGAAAAATAAATATATTGAGGAAATAAATTTGTCCATAATTTTAGAGACAAGATGGGAAATTTTCAAAAATCTAAGATTGTCGTAACTAATAGAATTATTTAAAATACTTTAAAATTAAAAATAATTAGTTGAATGAGTTAGTCAATTAAATATATTTTTAAAATTCAAATTGTAAAAAAAATAGAATGGGGTTATGGAGCTCTTGTAAGGCTCAAGGATAAAAATATTACATTATTTAATATCTATAAAAATAGATATAAAGTTTCTTTTCATTATAATATCAAAAACTTGTTTTTACTGAATATTTCTTTTTAAAAAATCTTTACATAAATTTGATCGTCTTTTAAGGAAAACCTCCAAAAAATATTTTTTTAATTATTTTTAGAAAATCTCTTTTAAGAAAATACCCAAAAAAATCTTTTTTAAGGAAATATTTTGTAACTTTTGAATATTAAGACTTGGTAACTTTTTTTTTGTTAGATAGTCAATCAAAAGTTTTAAAAATATTTTTAATTTAAAATTTTTAAAAATTAGATTGGGGGTTTGGAATTTTCTAGAATGCACCAAATGAAAACGCTTTTTTATTAATATATATATATATATATATATAATCATACTAAGCTTGTGTTTATAAAATAAAATATGAGGTATATGTCCTGTTTCGGCTAAATTTTGAACATTTGGCTTTTTTTTTTTTTATCATTTTTGATTTTTTAATGTTTTCACTATAATTTTTTTATTTTTTTGAATTATCTCGATAAATTAACACATTTGTATTGAAATATAAAAATACTTACAGATGGTTGGTAGCATTACAATAATTGAATTGATCACACTTCATACTTGAAATTTGAAACGTACTTTGAAGTATTACAGGAACACTCACACTCACACTCACTTAAAAAAAATATTCACACTCTATTAGACACTCTGAAAGAAAACTCTTACAAATTCTAAAACTCTGAAGGCTCTCTATTGTTAACTCTCGAATGAACTCTCCATTTACATTGAATTCTTAGATATTAATGTAATTCAAAAAGAATTTTAGATATTAATGTAATTCAAAATTTTTTTTAAGTCAATCACCAATTTATTGAATTCTTAGATATTAATGTAATTCAAAAACAATTTTAAATCAATCACCAATTTATTGACCAAGAATATTTAAGCCCCTTATGACAAATTTAATCGTAATATTTTGCATTACAATCATCCTAAATCCATGAAAATTACAGTACTAAAGATCAATATAAATAATTTTTATTAGGAACTTTCAGTCAAAGGTTCAAAAAAATAAATTTTAAGGTGCAAGGTCCATCAATAAAAATTTTTAACGCGCAAGATCCAATTGCGTGTTTTTTTCGAAAATACTTTTCAAATAGATAAATTTATCTATTTGATATTCATTTGTTTAATATACAAACAGATAAATTTATCTATTTGCATATTTATTTATT